>RXID01015175.1:246834-306605 GCA_005019695.1 Trichopus zeylanicus subsp. travancoricus
TAATATTAGAAAATGCTAAGTTAATTAAAAAAATTAATATAAATTTAAAAATGGTCAAAAAATAAAGAATTCTATAATTATAATACAATTAATTTAGGATTTATTTAACTTTTTTTGTTAAATAATTTGATAAACGTAAAATATATATTTTCATAAAAATATAATTTATTATTTTAAAAATTAATATAACTATAAAAATGACCCATAAATGGAGAATTATATAAATATCATATAATAATTTCAAAATTTGTTAAATAATTGGATAAACTTAAAATTATAATTTTTTAAAAAATAATTTATTTTTAGTTAAATATATATTTTAAAATTAAAACATGTAAATTAATTTAAACAATAAAAAATTTTAAAAAAATGACCTAAATGTTATATAAATCCATCATTTAATTTGTGGGTCACACAACAATTCCTAGGAATCGAATGAATTCCTCTCAAAATTTTCGGAATTCAAAACCGAAATTGGAAAGGAAAAGAAATTGTTCAATTCCTTTAATTCCGGATTTCGGAATTGAGCCAAACACAAGAATTCGAGAATTGGACCTTTAATTCCTACAATTTCCTCAATTCCAGAGGTTTGAAATCGAACCAAACAACCCCTTAGAGGAAAAGATTCAAAGGAAGGAGGAATTGACTTGCTCTCATACTTACGGTCACCCATGGCTTCACTCGTCTTTGCATGTCCTTGTCTGCACGAGCGCTATTTTTATGCTTGCGATCATCTATGGCCCCTTTACATATTGACGGACTCTATCACCATAGTGGCTTTTTACAACTTCTTGAGTATCAGCAAATTTCATTACTATCACAGTTATCCACGGTCTCTGGTGTCTTGACAAAGCTTCACCAACCTGTAACTACCTATGATCTTTCGGCACATGAACAAAACTCCATCACCATGATGGCCACCTGTGGCATTACGTATGGATGAACTTCATCAACACTGAGACCACCCACGGTCCTATGCATAACAGTAGAACTTCATCACCACTGTAGCTACTAGTGGCTTTGCGCATCCATGTTAGCATTCAAGCTCACACCCAAGCTAGCCTTCGAGCTCGCATCCAAACTAGCCTTCGGGCTTGGATTCAAGTCAGCCTTCGGACTCACATCCGAGCAAATTTCGGGCTTACACCAAGTCACTTTCGGGCACACATTTGAGTCGATCTTTGGGCTCGCACCAAACCAACCTTTGGACTTGCACCTAACCAGTCTTCGAACTCACATCCAAGCTAGCCTTTGGGCTCACATCCAAGCTAGCCTTTGGGCTCACACTCGGGACTCTTCAGGCTCACACTCTAACTAGCCTTCAGACTCGCATTCAACCCAATCTTCGAGCTCGCTCCCAACTGACTTTTAAGTTCACACTTAACCAACCTTCAAGCTTGCATCCAAACTAGCATTTGGGCTCACACCGAGCCAACCTTCGGACTCGCTTCCAAACTAACCTTTGGGCTCGCACCCAACCTGCCTTCGGGCTCACATTTGGGCTAACCTTTGGGCTCACACTTAGCCAATTTTCAAGCTCTCACCCAACTAATCTTTGGGTTCACACTCAGTCAATCTTAGGATTTGCATCCAAGCTAACTTTTGGGCTCACACTCAATCAACCCTCGGGCTTGCACCTCTAAGCTAGTTTTCGAGCTCATGAATTAAGCCAATCCTCGGGTTCACATATTTAAGGTCGGCCCACTAGTTCGTCCAAAATTATCATAATAGCTAGGGAGTTTTCAAATCAAATTCAATTGGATTAAACTAAGCTTAAATCAAATACTAATTGGGTTAAATCAAGTTCAAAGTGAAGGATCAAATTCAAAATCAAACTAGAACCAAGTTAAGTCTAAACCGAAACCAAGTTGAATCGAATCGACTTAAACAAAAGTCCATTAAAATGCAAACTTGAACCCATTAGCGAGTGGGATAAAGATCCAATAAGAACATTAAGGGCCAAATCTAAAATTTATTAAGGATCCATTAAGAACCCATTAAGGGTTGGATCCAAAATTCATTAAAGATCCATTAAGAACACATTAAGGGTCAGATCCAAAATTTATTAAAGATCCATTAAGAACCCATTAAGGGTCGGATCCAAAATTTATTAAAAATCTATTAAGAACCCATTAAGGGTCGGATCCAAAATCCATTAAAGATCCATTGAAAACCCATTAAGGGTTAGATATGAAATCTATTAAAAATTGGTTAAGAATCTATTAAAGGTCAAATCTAAAATCTAGTAAAGATCCATTAAAATTTCATCAAGGGTCAGATTCAAGATCCATTAAAGCTCGATAAGGATCTATCAAGGTTTGGATCTAATAACCATTAAGGATCCAATAAGAATCTGATGAGGGCCCAACATAAGACTGAACCTGACCTGAATTGAATAAAATTAGATTCAAATCAAAATCAAGTTCTGAATATTAAACTAAATCAAATCAGACTTCGAATAAAATTAAGGTTGCTCCCACTAGAGTCAATGATCACTATTTGAAAAATATTTTTTTGAAAATCAATGCCAAGTTTGGTGAATTGAATTCATTATTATAGATTGAATACTCATCGTCAATGCCAAAAATGATTTTGAGAATGGATATTTCCAAAGATTTTGGGAAGAGAAAACTAGAATATATAATTATCCCTTGGGAAGGGGTTAGTGAATTGCAGTTCAATCAAATTTTAAATATTAAATTGAATCAAATCAAATTTGAACCAAAGTCAACTCTAAACTTCAAACCATATAAACTGAACTAAGGTAGGCTTGAACTCGTTTAGTCAGTTAACCATAACCCCCTATTCAAACAAAGTCAATCAACAATACACTTAAAATTATTAGACATACTTCGAAGCTAGTCAACCCCATATGCCATTGATGATGCATCATTCGAGCTAAGCCAACCCTAAAACATTGGCAACACTCCAAATTTAATTGATAATGTGCCTAAGAGGTCATTGATTATCAAATCAAACTGAACTAAGATAGTCATGAACTCTCTTAGTCAGTTAGCTACAACACCTTGCTCAAATCATAAAGTTATCACGTACACTTCATTGGCTATGAAAATATTTCAAACTATGAAGCTATCACCTACATCTTATTTGCTATGAAAATACTTCAAATTATGAAGTTATTGTCTATGTCTTATTGGCTATGAAAATACTTCAAACTATGAAGTTATCGTTACACCATATTGGCTATGAAAATACTTCAAATTACGAAGTTATCATCTACACCTTATTGGCTAGGAAAATACTTCAAACTATGAAATTATCACCCATGTCTTATTAACTATGAAGATACTTTAAACTATGAAGTTATCACCTACGCCTCAATGACTATGAAAATACTTCAAACTATAAAGTTATCATTTGTGCCTCATTGGCTAATGAAAATACTTTAAACTATGAAATTATCGCCTAAGCCTCATTGGCTATGGAAATACTTCAAGCCCGCCTTATTGGCTAATGAAAATACTTCGAATTACAAAGTTATCATTAGAGCTCAAAGCTATCAAAAATTCTTTTGGTTAATCCAAACAAGGTGCCACCATGCCATCCAATGAAGTTATTGTCAAAGCTCATTGTTATTCGAAATACTTCAAACTCCTCTCATCGCATTCCATGTCCCATCAGATGACACCATTAAACCAAATTATTAGCATCCATTAATGATCAAATCAGGACCTACCCGAACCAGACTTCGCAAAGTTTGACACGTGGGAGAGAGGCAACAACAAACATTGATCTCTTCCCATTTCCTTTCTTATTTCATATTCAAATTTATTAAAATGTAAAGTCAAGGTATGCCCTTACTTAAGTCATACATCCTTTTGTTTCATATCAATCAAATTATACTTTTTTCTTTTCTCTTGTGCTTCTATTTTATTAGTTAGGTTTCTTGCTTTACGAGGTTTCTGATAATTATTAGGATAATTAATAAGAGGAGCTTACATTTGTTGGAAGTCATGCACCTCATTGCACATTCAAACCACCATATTTTTTATTTGTTATTTCAAGGTTACTCCTCGGGGTCTTCACTATCTCGGGTGATTAATTTTGATCCCGCAAGTTCGAATCCTTCAACTTGACACAAAGGAGAAGAAGACAATGGAGGATAAGAAGGTCCTCAAAGTTGAGTGTGACACAACTATGGAGAGGATGGAGTAGCTCAAGGCTTGATAGGAGTGCAAGATAAAGAAGGCGAAGGAGGAGGCAGTAGCTCATTACCTTCAGAGCTCGGAGTTCATCCAATTGCTGGAGCACGCAAGTGCAAATGCTATGGCTAGTTTCAAGGTTAGTAAGGATAACCTTTGTGACTAAAGACAACTCTCTGCCAACTCCTTCAAAGAAGGCCACCTTTGCTATAGAAATATGGTGAAGTAGACACACCAGGCCCCAAACTTTGATCCCGATGACCTCTGAATTGAGCTCTATAATGAGCCTTAAATCCTTCATCTTAAGCGGGAGTACGAGGAGCATGTTCTTAAGGATTGTGATAAAAATTTTTCCTACTTTATACAAGTCTTAGCTTGTTTGCTTGGTTCATAATCAACTGTGGTAATAATCTAATGAGCTTTAGTTTAGCTCTTAACTAAACCAAACTAATCCAAGTTTTATCCAAAAATCAATCTGACTTATAGTCAAAATCAAACCTAATTTTATCTTGAATCAAATAACTCGAAATCTCCAAATTTAATAATCCGGAGTCAATCCTCAAACTATTTTACCATGAATCATAAATAATTTTATTCCCAAATTGCTTAATCAAATGACTCAAAATCAAAGAATAATCTATTCTTGAGAATTTTTGAGCAAGTTCTAGCTCGAATTAGTAATCTCTTAAAGTTAAAAATTTAACTTCAAGATCTTTGATAATCCAAAGTATTAACTTGGGGTAAATAATGTATTTGATATGTACTAAATTAATCATGATAACTTCCTGGGTTAGACCCCAATAGGCTTTGTCCACTTCTCAGAAGATTCATATGCCTTGGTTAGGTTACTGACCTAGATTTGAAATATTTGATGCTTGAGTTAGAGTCACAACCTTATATGGCTAAAGAGCTGAGGTCTTATACCTAGCATAATGTAGAGGCCTTATGCGTAGTATAGAGCCAAGATTTTATGTTTGGCATAGAGCCAATATCTTATGCTTGGTGTAGTACCAAGGTATTAGCCTGACATAGTGCCAAGGTCTTATACCTGACATAGAGCTGAGGTCTTCCCTTTGAATTGGTTTTTAACCCTATTAATGATAAACTTTCAAATAAATAAAAGAGTCATAACTTTTATTTAAATATAAAACATTCTGAGATTATTAATATGCCAAGTTCTTGGGAGTATCTTGCCATCTAGGTGATTGAGCTTGAATGCTTTTGGTTCCACAACCTAGGTAACCTTGCACGCCCCTTCCCAATTCGGAGATAGCTTTCCTAAAACTTGGTCGATGAGATCGGCTAGACAAACTTCCCACTTGCCTATTTTTAACTCTTAGCTTTGCACTCGAGCATTATAGTATCGAGCCACTCGTTGCTAATACTTGACAATCCTTGTACAAGCTTTCTCTTGAACCTCTAAAATAAGGTCCTTCTTCACGCGAATGTTCAATTTATTCACCTTGGGGTTATAGCTTTTCACTCGGGGTGAAGTAAACCTAATCTCTATGAGTATGATGACTTCAACTCCATAGGTGAGCATGAAGGGTGACTCACCAATCGTTGTCCATAGGGTGATTTAGTAGGACCATACGACATGTGATAATTCTTGAACCCAAGCTCCTTTTACCCTCTCAAGGTACTTCTTTAGTCCTGAAAGTAAAGTTTGGTTTATTACCTCAGCCCAGCTATTGGACTAGGAGTGTGATATCGAGGTAAATCTCTATTCAATATGGAAGCTATTACAATATTCCTTAAATTTCAAGCTATCAAACTACTTCCCATTATCTATGACTAGCATATGTGGTAGCCTAAATCGACAAATGAGCTTTGCCAGAGGAAATTTTAGATTTTCTTCTCAGTGATTATGGCAAGGGGTTTAGTTTCTATTCATTTGGTGAAGTAGTTGATTGTGATCACCAAAACATTCCTTTGCCTTGAGGCCAATGGAAATAGACTTAGAATATCTATCTCCCATTGGTCAAAGGGCTAGATGGTTATGTTTACCAGAGCTAAACTATTAGGCTATAATATGCTGAGGCATGCCTCAGGCATTATTTGCATATAGGATGAACTCAACCACCTCCAAGGCCATATTGATCCAATAATAACCTTCATTGAGGAGCTTGTGTGCTAAAGCCTATCCACCATCATGACTCCTACATATGCCTTCATGTACTTCACAAAGTGCATACTCAGCCTCATTAGCCTCAAGCAGTAAAAAAGTGGTCAAGTGAATGACCTTTTATGCAAGACTTTATCTACTAGAGTGAAGTTCAATGCTATTTTCTAAGTCTCTTTTGGATCCTTAAGGAACCGTCCTTCTTTGAGGTAGTTTATTATAGGGTCCATCTAGCAGGGTGCTTCAGTTTTGACATTCACCTCAGTAGAATTGCAGTAGCTCTATTGTTAAAGATTCTCGACGAAGACTTTCCTTAGACTTGAATTTGAAGAAGCTGATGCCAATCATACAAGAGTGTTTGCTTTCATGTTTTTGTCTAAGGTATTTAGCAAATTTTCGCTCAATGCATCTTTTCCATGAGCCTTTATGTCTCAGCTAGGTACTGAATTATGGCTGTCCTTCACTCCATACTTCCCATTGACTTGCAAGCACACTTGTTAAGAGTGGCTGAATACCTTTACTTTTTTGGTTTTGGCAGCTAATGCCACCTGTAAACCAAGGAGGAAAGCTTCATACTCTACAACATTACTGGATGCGTTGAGTTCTAGTTGAGTTGAGTATTTAGCTACTCTCCTATCTAGACTTAGAAGTATAATGTTGATCTCACTCCCTGACTCACAAGATGAGTCATCCACTCAAACTTTCCATGCTTTGAATTATGGTCCAATGATATATGAGGTGGTTTCCACCAAAAAATCTACCAAGGCTTGGGCTTTAATAGCCCTCTTAGTCTAAAAAGTGTTATAGAACTCTTAGCCAGATAGACAATTTGAGCAATTTCTCCAAGGTCTTGGACTTTTGCAATGTTTAGTAAAGGGCGTGTTTGGTGAGTATTATGATCAAATCTGTCCAAAAGTATAGTCAGAGTTTTCAAGTTGCCAGTATCACCACATAAGCCAATTTCTCCAAGGGTGGATATCAAACCTTTGCCCCAGTGATCACATGGCTCACATATAATATAGAGAGTTATTTTCCACCTTGGTCATTTATGAATGCCAAGCTGATTGCTTGGGCTGAAGTTGCCACATAGAGGAATAGTACCTTATTTGGTTTGGGTCTTACCAATAGGGGTGGTTCGGCTAGGTATTTTTTGAGAGCTTTGAAGGCTCAATCATAATCCTCTATCCACTTGAATTTGGATCTCTGCTTAAGTGCGTTAAAGAAAGACAAATACTTCTCGTCTGACCTAGATAAGAATGGTTCAAGGTTGTGAGCCGACCCATGAGCCTTTGCATCTCTTTGGTAGAACTTGGAGGCTTCACCTATAGGACTACTTCAATCTTCTTGGGATTTACTTATATTTCTCATTCTAAGATTTGGTAACCAAGAAACTTTCATGATTCTACTCCAAAGATGTACTTCTTAGGATTCAGGTTTATTTTGAACATCTAAAGTGTGTCAAAAGTTTTTTTGAAGTCTCCCAAATAATTGTCAGCATGGAGGCTTTTTACTAGCATATCATCATTGTATGTCTCTATGTTCCTTCCAAGCTGAGGCTCAAAAACTTGGTTCACCATTCTCTGGTACATCACGTTATATTTTTTTAGTCCAAAGGGCATTGAGATATAGTGAAAAAAAAAACATTGGTTGGTGATAAAGGATGTTTTCTCCTCATCTTTGGGTGCATTTAGATTAGGTAATAACTCAAGAATGCATCCAAGAAGCTAAGGCATTGATGCCCCCAACTAGAGTCAAGAAGCTAGTCTATCTTTGGCAGTGGATAATTGTCCTTTGGGCAACCTTTATTCAAGTCAATAAAGTCGACGTACATCTCCACTTATCATTGGACTTCTTTACCATCATTATGTTGGCTAGCCATTCAGGTTAATGGACTTTTCTGATGATTCCTATATTGAAAAACTTGTTTACCTCTTTCGAGATAGCCTTTTGACACTTGGGACCAAAATGCTTCTTCTTCTCCTTGATCGGCTTGTGATTTTCTACCATGGCAAGTTCATGTTATGCCATTGAAGGGTCTATGCCAGGCATATCCTTTGGGGACCAAGAAAAAATGTCTACTCTTTTGTAAGAGTTTCTTGAGCTCAGTGCATAAGGGCTTTGTAAGATTTGCTCCAAGCTTTGGTATTCTCCCTAAGACTTCATCAATAACCAAGGTAGTGAGTTGCTCCATATGTTCAACATGCATCTATTTTGGTTTGGAGGTAGACTCACTAACTATTGCAACCACAAGATCCTTGGCTTTTTGGTTAGGGCTATTCTTCCAATAGGCTGTCTCATACTTCTTGGCAAGGCTTTGATCAATTCATGCTCCACCTATGACAATTTTAGTTGAAAATCTCTTAATAAAAACTTGAGATTACTATTTGAAGTTGATTGAGTGCTAGACAACCCAAGATCATGTTATAGGCAGACCAAGTTTGGACAACCACAAACTTAGACTTAATTGTGGTACTCTTGGGGCTTTCTCCAACTATGAGGAGTAAGTTGATTACACTAAGTGGAGTAACTAAGTCTTCTATAAATCCGGTGAGTGTCCTAACATATTATTTCAGCTTCTACTCTATCTTTATCTAATCATATGCTAGGGTGAACAAGATGTTTATTGAGCTCCTTGTATCTATCATAATCAATTGTACATTATAGCCATCCAAGATTGTTGAAATCATCAATGCGTCATTGTGGGATGCTAAAATTTCCTCTAAGTCTTTTATAGAAAAGACTATATCTCTGAGTTATGGTTCATGATGTTATCTCTTCACCTCTTCCTACTCCCTAGTGATGATTCAGTATTTTCCAGTCAACATAAAGCTTTATTCTAATGTAGTGGGCTTGTTAAGATTATGTTGAGATGTCCCTTGATTGGAGGGTTATGAAACTCAAGGGCAGGATTCCTCTAGGAGACCTCCATTGATTCAACTCTTGTACTCAAGGTTCTTCAACTCATTTACCCCATCAAACATACTATTTGAGGTGACCCTTCTTGATATCTTTTGATCTCATCCTTGAAGTGCCTACATTCTTTGGTATAATGTTTATGATCCTTGTGAAAATGATAATACTTTGTTTTGTCTACTTTCTACCTATTGGTACAAATGGGAAAGGGCCTCTTCAGAAAATCTCAATGCTCAATTTGGGCCAACACCTTAATCCTTGAATTATTCAAAGGTGTGTACGGGTAGAATTCGATTCTATGTCCCCTTCATTTGGCTTTTTTGCTTCTTTGGCTCTGGAAGTTTGACTTCTTGTGGTCCCTTCTTCGATTTACAGCTATCTTCTGATTCTCTCTTACCTGAGATCACCTCCTCAACATTGATGTATTTTCTAGTTTGCCAAATGAATTCAGCCAATCTCTTGGGAGGTTGGCACACTATCTCATAGGCTACATAGGCTACATAGGCTTGTCATATCCTACTGATTATTGTATTGAGAACAATTGAGCTATCAAGCTCAGTGACTACTAGTTTAGCTCTATTAAATAGAGCTAGATATACTCGTAGTTTCTCTTCTTCTTTCTACTTTAGTTTTTGAAGTGTGGGGGGATCCTTTTGCTAAGATACCAATGAGATAAAATGCTCGGTGAATCTATTAGCTAGATGATCGAAGCAAGTTATAGAATACCTCGAGTGCCCAAAATACCAAGCTTGGATTGGACTTTGTAGCATTATTGGAAGTGCCTTGCACATGGTGAAGTCTTATGCTCCTTATAGGATCATAGCATTTTTGAATGTACAGACATGGTCTACCGGATCCCTCAAACCATCGTATGCCTCACAAGGAGGTTACTTGAACTTTGGTTGTATTAGAGAGTAGGCTATCTCAAAAATTAGGAGGGTGTCATACCTCACTTGGTTCAGATGGGCTACTACCTCGAACCTCTCCCAAGCTACTTGTAGTATAGTCTCTCTTTGACTACCTTCTCTAGCACTAGCTAAGGCTCAGCTAGTATATGTATGGTAGATGGCCTCATTGACTGGATCATATGTAGGGTTGCACCCTTCAAACTCTTTGGAGGCCTGATACCAAAGTGAAACACCCATTGAGGGACTTTGATGATTCAAATGGTGTTGTCCACTAGGGTGCACATGGCTCATCGCATGTGGCTATGACTCATTTATTGGTTTGGTGGGATACCTTAAGCCAAAGATTGGGCTTGAGCTTGAGCATGCTATTGATTATAGTGGGCTTGGAAGTTTTGCATCATCTAGGCTTGGCCCTATAGCTATTGAGCCTACAAATTATGCATGGCCTGCACCTGAACCTCCAATAACTAAGTCATTTGTTGGATAGTAATGGCCAAGCTCTGAAACTTCTACAGGCTTATTGCATGGGAGGGTCAGTGGTATCTCAGGGACCATTGATAGAGGGACCCCTCAAGGCTGTTGTTGCATAGGTGGACAAGTTGTTGAGTTGTTTTGCCAAGCCAGCTTTCTTAGTCTATTGAGGTGTTGTGTATTTTTGCTAGGTCCTTGAAGATGACAATCTTGCTGCTCTTGGAGGCATGGTTAAGGGATCATTGGAGATCTTCTAGGTCTATGAAGAAGAAAGGCGGAGCGAATCTCAATGAAAGCACCACTATTAATGGAATTTGATTCGCTATTAGCCATGGTTCAAGAGGCTTCTCAAGATCTCGATCCATTAGGTTACTCTTTTGCCAATATATAAGAGGAAGAAAATTATGAAGAAGACTATCAAGAACTCTTTGGTGGTGGCTCTTCCAATGTCCAAGTTAGCAAAGATCAGAATCAAAATAGTGAAGAAAGAAAATGGATATCTGTCCTTTATCTTTACTAATATTGTGCTATTTATAAGGCATGGAGGCAATTTAGTGTATTTGACATCTCATGATCTTAGCCATAATCCCTCTAAACTCCTTGTAACAAATTTCTATAAATCCCAAAATTCTCAGGATTGATCTTTAGGGATAAATATCTCTAAGTTTCCTGAACACTTGGTCACTATTTGAGTAGATTTTGTAACCCAACTCTAACTCTAAGTTTGATAAGAATTTGAGTTATAATTTGAGTCTAATTCATGATAGACTAAATTCAATTTGGACTTATCAAATTTGAAGTCAACATGGGATGAAACTTTAGGTCTAAATACTAAATTGAGTTGTATCGGTTGATCACTTAATAAATTGATCATCTAGTTCTGATGAGCAAGAGCTAGCAAAAGCTCTTTTCTGATTAACCAATTCCTTAATTGATCAATTGACTCTCATGAGTCAGGTTCGGTAATGTTTTGCTCATCAATCGGTTCCTCAATAAGTCAACCAGTTCTGATGAGTCGGGACTAGTGTGACCTCTTTGTTAATCAACTGGTTCCTCTATTAGTCATCCAATTTGAGTTATGATCTATAGAGAAGGAAACAAATCCTTGTCCAATCTCATCAACAATCAATAGAATTTTTAGATTGCAATCTCAATTAATGATATGAAGATCCAAATATAAGATCTAATTGCAAAAAATAACCCAATCAAATCTCAAATTCAAATCAATCAGTAATTCGATTTGAAAATCCTCTTAGCCCTATAAAAACTTGCAAAAATCAAACAAAGTGGCATTAATAAATATTAGAGAGAGAGGATGAAATTGAAGATGGAAGAAGGCATCAAAGACCAACAACAGATCAAAAAAGAGAAGTTAAACAAGAAAACAAATTTGTGAGTTCATACCTTTCTCCTTTCTTTTTCATTGTTGTCTCTCAATTCTTCCTCCTTTTTTTTTTGTTTCCTGTGAGATCTCTATTGCCTCCATGCTCTTGCTAGTTCTCATTTCCTCTCATGCCCTATTAGATCACCACCCCCTCTATGATCTCCGTCTCTATCACATCCACTATGTCATCATCTTGCTCATTGCGTCGAGCCATGACCTTACGATGCCTCTTCACCAAGCTCCACCAATTTGAGGAGTTTAGAGTTTGAAGCTTGCCATGGAGGTCTCCAAAGAGAAGAAAATGGATAAGGGAGAGATATGAAAGAAGAAAAAAAAAAAAAAAAGAAAAAGAGGGAGAGCATCCCACATGGGAAAGAAAAAAATGAAAAAAATGAAAATGAAAGAAAAAAGGAAGAGGGAAAATTTCTCACTTCGTTGAACATGTTCTTCACAACTGATTTAGGGGTAGTCTATAGGCTCATCTGAAAGTCAATTAGTTTATAGCCATCCTATAGGCTTACTGGAAAACTAATTATGACCTCGAGCTAGCCTGCAGGCTTGTTCGAAAGTCAATTTGGACCTAAGGACATCCTACGACCTCACTTGAAAGTCTATTTAGACCAAATGCTTACCTGCGAGCTCACTTATAAGTATAATTAGTTTAGGGTTCGCACACCAACTCATTCAAAAAATCAAATTTCAACTAAAGGCCAACTAGTGGGCTCACTCAAAAGTCTAAGCAACTAAAAATCAGCTTGTAACTTTTCTGAAAATCAAAGATGACTCAGGGTCAGTCCACGGACTCACCCAAAGTCATCATGACAACCTATGAGTTTTTGAACTAAGATTAATTAAACCAATTAACATAAATCAATTAAATGATTTAATCACATTAAACTCAAGTTGGTTCAGCTAGAGCAAATAAACAAAATCAAATGGACTTGAGTAAAGCACCAAATGAACTTGAATTTACAAAATAAATGGACTAAAACTAGTCATCAATCATGCATGCACTCTACTAGCTGACCGAAATCGTCAACTGGGTGATTGATTTTGACAACGTAAGACTGGAATATCCTCTATCGGATGACTAGTACTTGCACTAGTCATCTGATTTTGATGAACCTAGAATGACACTCTTTCAGTCAGTTGATCAGTAATCCCATCTAGTCATCCATTTCAATTAGAAAACTGACAACCTGGGTTTAGATCCAACCTTAATTGGGTCAAGCATTGATTGGTCCAAACCAAAATCAATTCAGGTTCAAATCAAGTCAACCTGAAACTGCAACAAATTCAAATTGAATTCTAATTGAGTTACAAGTTTGAATTGAATTCTAATTAAGCCAAACCACATTTGGACTAAATCAAAACAAACTTGAATTGAACTCTAATTTGGTCAAACCATGGCAAATTCAAATTGAACTTTAATTGAGGCAAATTATATTCAAATTAAATCAAAACATATTCAAAATGAACCATAATTAGGTTGAACCAAGTTCTAATAAAACCTAATTAGGTTAAATCAAGCTCTAATGAGGTTAAACCAAATCCCAACTGGGTCAGCCTAGTTTGAACTAAACCTCAATTAGATCAAACTAAGTTTGAACTGAGCCCTCATTGAACTAAATTAAATTCAAATTCAAACTAAAAGTAGGTTGAACCTAGACTAGAAAATGTTGAATCAAACTAACTTGAACTTGAACCCAAACCCATTAATAGGTTAAACCTAGATCCATAAAGAGGCTAATCAAGATTGAATCCAAGATCAATTGGCGTTAGTTGATGATACACTTAAAACCATCGACCACACTTCAAAGTTAAGCTAACTCAAAAGCCATTGGTGATGCTTCAAAGTTATTTGATAACATGCCTAAGAGGCCATTGATTATCAAAACAAAAATGGTCAGTATAAAGCCCAAGATCACGGTCTATTTCAAACTAAATTAAGGTGAGCTTGAACTTGCTTAGTTAGTTAGCCAAACATCTTATTCAAATGAAGTCAATTGATAATATACTTAAAGTTGTTGACCATATTTTAAAGCTAAGTTAATCCCAAAAGCCATTGATAATGCTTCAAAACTTAATATGCAATACACCTAAGAGGCCATTGATTATTAAATTAGAAATGGTTAGCAAAAGCTAAAAGTCGCTAACCATTTCAAATCAAAGTAAGGAAAACTTGAACTTGCCTAATCAATTAGTCAAATGACTTACTCGAATGAAGTCAATTGACAATACAAGCCACCAGCCACACTTCAAAGCTAGCCAACTCAAAAGCCATTGGCAATACTCAGCTCTAAAGTTGTTGGTGATGCTTTAAAGTTAGTTGACAACACGCCTAAGAGGCTATTAATTATCAAAGCAGAAATGATCAGCATAAGCCAAAAATTGCTAACCATGTCAAATCAAGTAAACCATACTTGAACTCTCTCAGTTAGTCAGTCAAATACCTTGGTCAAATGAAGTCAACTAATAATACGCTTAAAGCTATTAGCCACACTTCAAAGCTAAGAAAACTCAAAAGTCATTAGTGATGCTTAGCTAAGTCAACTCCAAAAGTCATTGGCGATGCTTCAAAGTTAATTAACAATATATCTAAGAGGCCATTGATTATCAAATTATAGATGGCCAACATAAAGTCAAGGTCATTGTCATTTTCAAACTGAACCAAGACAGGCTTGAAAACTCACTCAGTCAATCAATCATATGTTTTGTTTGAATAAAATCAACCAACAATATGTTTAAAGCCATTGGCCATGCTTCAAAACTAAGCCAAGTCAAAAGCCATTGGTGATGCTCAGCTAAGCCAACAACAAAAGTTGTTGGTGATGCTTCAAAACTTGTTCAATAATATGCCTAAGAGGCCATTGATTATCAAATTAAAATGGTTAGCATAAGCCAAAAGTTGCTAGCCATTCCAAATTAAATTAAGATAGACTTAAACTTTCTTTGTCAGTCAACCAAATGCCTTATTTAAATAAAGTCAACTAACAATATACTTAAAGTCATCAGCTGCACTAAGCTAAGCCAAAACAAAAGCTATTGGTGATGCTTAGCTAAGCCAACCCAAAAAGCCATTGCCATTGCTGACGCTCCAAACTTAATCAACAACAAGCCTAAGAGGCCATTGATTATCAAGTCAAAAATGGTGAACATAAAGCCAAGACCACTAACTATTTCAAATTGAACTAAGCCAATCTTGAATGCACTTAGTCAGTCAGCTAGACACCTTGATCAAATGAAGTCAATTGACTATATACTTAAAGCCATCGGTCACACTTCAAACTAAGCCAACTTAAAAGTCGTTGGTGACACTTAGCTAAGCCAACCCTAAAAGGCATTGGCGATGCTTCAAATTTAATCAACAACATGCCAAGTGGTCGTTGATTGTCAAATTATAAATGATTAGCATAAGCTAAGGCCGCTAATCATTTTCTCAAATCAAGAATCAAAAGAAATTAATTGACAACAAGTAGAAAGTCATCAGTGATACTTCAGATCTTATTAGGGGTCAATTGACACAAGGCAAGATAGTTAGCCATACCTTGAAATCTATCAAAATTATTAATATTCACCAAGGATCAAGTCAAGCATCCATCTGAGTCAAATTTCACTTGGCTAAGTACATAAGAGCGGGATAGCGGTGAGCATGAAGCCTTTTCCCACTTCCTTTTTTAGTTCATATTCTTTATAATTATGAATTTGAATTTATTAACTTGTATAATGAGGGTATGCCCTTACTTAAATCATGTGTCTTTCCTCAAATCAATCAATCATGTTTTTTCTTTTATATTTTCATTTTATTAGGTAAGTTTCTTACTTTAAGAGGTTTTTGATAATCGTTAAGGTAATTAATAATAGAGATTTATGCCTATTAAAAGTCATATTCCCACAATCCTTGATTGCACACTCAAACCCATCCAAATTTTATTTTTTATTTTGAAATTACTTCTCAGAATCTCTAGCTACCCCAAGTGGTCGATTTTAGTTGCACAAATTCTAAAACATCCAATGGGACATGATTTCTCCTCCAAGTAGAGAAACCTAGTTAATATAGACATATATCAAAAGAAAGAAAACTGAAAACTAATGATTACTTTTTATTAAAAGGAAGGAAAGATTGCATCATCAAATGATCCTTCTACCTCAACCTATTCTATTATCCTCTGTGTAGGGTCTGTGGTATACTTCATCAAGCAATAATCGCTATAGGGACAATTGGTGTCAACATAAGCATGAATCGACTCCTCGCCTCTCATTTAGGAGGCAAAGACCTCCCATCCAAGGGAAAAGATTAAGTCCACCTAGGGAGTAAGGGCAAACACATTTGAGGGGCTAAGGCCAAATATTATTATGCCAAATCTCGATGATGAAATAAAAAATCTATTGATACAAACTAGGGTATCAATCTTTCAGAGACTTGGTAATGGGAAAAAGTTATTATTTAATTGCTTACAACCTCCTCTCAAAGAAAAGGAAGAAAACACAAGTAATGCAAGTGATGAATGAATGCAGGCAGCTTATGGCTGCCCATATGAAGAGTATGTCAAGTGTAACTACCATGCTTTGTGAAGAAATCAAGAAAATGGAAAGCATGGTAGCAAAAAAGGCAATGACACATAAAAGACCTTGCATAAGTTGTAGAAAATCACCTACCAATCCATCTTGAGACTAGGATGATCATCCATGTCATCTACACTAGAAGCAAATTAAGCAAGATAAATACTCTCGAAGACAATCATCTACATCCATTGCTTATTGTCACATGGTGACTCATACAATCGGGATAGACATTGATGATCAATCATTCTAATCACCATCAAATAACCTTGTGGCAAATGATCAACCCATTAAGTTTAATGAAGCCCAATCTTAGAGCCTGTGGAAGGGTGTCCTCTATTGACTTTAGAGGAATTATAATACAAGACATGAACAATGAATATGACTATATGTCTAATTAGAATAACTTTATGATCGCTTCGGAAGGCCCTACACCAACAAACACCCAAATAAGTAGACATTTTGAAAAAGGATTAAAAAGCTAATGCTGGAGCTCATTCAGGTCCTATGTCAAGCCAATCCAAATATCTACAAAAGAAATGACCTAAATACAAAGTCCTAAAAAAGATCATGCCAACTAATAAAGTAGAATGGTTCATCCAAAGAGTCTCTAAAGATCTCTCTACAAAGAAGCCTTATGTGTCTAATTTCAATATTGAATGGGATGATTATTAGCCAGTGACATCCTCTGAAGATATTTAGAAAACTACCTATCAGGGGCAAGGACCTATTGCTTCCTATCACATGATCAATCTTGGTAGTGATTCTGAAGAAGAATCTCGTTGGTCTAAGGATGCTAAAATTTAGTTGAGTAATGCAAACCAAGTGTAACTCAAGGGTGGTAAAGTGTTACGCCCAAGACAAGCTCCAATTCCTAGAGATAAGAACATCTCCAAGGACAAGGATAAAGAAAAAGAAATTCAAATAAATGATTGCTAGGGAAAAATGACTATTATTCTTCAGAATGTAATATACTTGATCAGACTATCGATCATCGATTACCTTATTATATCTCAATTGGGATTGAAGGGTATTACCATTTTTACTGATCTTTTTAAGAAGGGGATTATTCAAGGCCAGCTGCATGTGCCTTTGTGATGGCTTCATGATTCTTATGGGCCTCCTCACTCATCTTCCTATTATGGTCATTCAGAAGTTATGGTGATCATTGATGGTCTAGGTAGAGAGGTTGATTGTCAATTGATTGCCTTTCTATTGTACTTCGTAAGAGCTATACTCTTCACCAATGCTAGCTACATTGGCAATTTATTGTACCTTCCTTTACCGATGGATCTTGAAATTACTAGCTCTTTTTCATCGGGTTCTACTTCATTGTGTTACCTATAGCAGAACATATCAATGATTCCCAATGGCTCGATGAATTTGTTTATTTTTCTTTCCTTATTGTAAGTACACCTCTTTCTTTCTTTTCTTCAGGAAAACACAAATTATACCCAAAGTATCAGCCAAATTGATGAGGGTAGTAGAGCACTATGATGAAGTACTCTCCTATGTGAAAGAGAGTACCTCGTGCCTCAATTACATGATATACTCACAAGCCTCCAAAGGTAATGGGTGGTGAGCTACACCTGCTAGCAAGTAAAAGGGGAAATTCGACACTCAAAATTATTTGTATTCCATAATGCAATCTAGCTTGTCTAGAAGAGTAAGGAGAGGTAGACATATTTATAATCATGATCATCTTAGGCATCAGTGGTGAGCTACATCTACTAGCAAGTAAAAGGGGAAACCCAATGCTCAAAATTATTTGTATTCCATAATGCATCTTAGATTGTCTAGAAGATTGAGGAGAGGCAGACATATTTATATTCATAATCATCTTAGGCATGTGTGTTGCCCTTTATGATTTTGATGACAACAAACTATATTTAACAAGTTTATTTAGTTGTGCTTGTTTGTAGCATAGCCAAGGTCTTAATGGAATTAAAAGTCCATTTTTTGCTTCAAGGTGATGATAGATACATGTTGAAAGCATGATGTTGGTTCAATGAATATGATTTGAGGTCAAGTTGATGGCTCGAAGATGGCTCGAGCAAATTGACTCCATTATTAGGTTTAAATTTTCATCTTTATTTAGTTGAGTCAAGGATTTGAAGTAAATTTCTATTACTCTTGTCTTTGATACCTTTTACTTGGTTCACCTTAGACATGTATAGGTTAGCTTCAGGGCTTTTGGTTACATCTCATTCATTTGTGATATAGATTAGAATACTATATTTCCTATATTGAGTGATAGGCTAAACCCTTCTACATGTATGTTTCAGCCTAGTGTGATAACATTGAAGTATCACTAACAGCTTTATATTTATTATCAGTTGACTCCTTTTGTCTTTGATTTGAATAAATGATTAGCAGCCTTTATTTCTCTTTATAGTTTTGATGATGAACAAATATTTTATTTGATATTCTCCTTGAGCATTATGTAGCAAGCAATCAAGTCAAACCCATAGTGAAGTTCAAGCTTGTTCGGAAGGCTCAGGTATGGATGAACAAGGAGATATCATTGAAGATGGGGCGTGATGGTAGATTAATGGATAAATCCTGAAGAAATGAAGATTGGCTAGAAGAAGGTTCAAGAGAAGACTCAATAGATAGATCTTGAATAATTCTCTTTCCCATGTAGCCCACATTTGTCATCTCTCACTACCTGTGCACTCTCCCACTAGCTTTTTGTACTGCTTTTACCCACACCATACCTGTCACTATGTCCAAATCACTCCATCAAGCCTCCAGCACCACAATCATACTCTCCTAGACCAACTTATCCTCTAGCAAGTCTCCAGACCTTACATGACCTAGCCGAAACACAATTGGATCCTTGGTGAATCCCAACGAACCAATCTTGCCTCCACCATGCTCACCCTGTGGCCCCTAGCTTGATCCCTGTTGAATCCCAATCGACCAAGCTACCTCTATTGTGCATACACCATACTCCTCACTACACCTAGTCGGTCTCTAGCACCCCTGCAGTCTGAACCATCACCCTCTAGCCACTAGCCTCCAATTCACCACATTTAGCTCTCACCACTTGGTCCACCTCCACATAGCATCTTGCACATTATCATCAACCCATTGTTGCCTTAGTCATAGCCACCTCACCCTTCACTGCATGTTCTTGAGCATTACACCATATACTCACCCTCTACTAGCTCACCTTCCCCCCAACCCCAACCTGTCGTCATCCACAATCTACAACCCACCTATAAGTAGCCTTCTCCAGCCATTAGATCATGATGCATTGCCTTACCACTTGCTAAAGCTGCCAGAGGGCTAAAATTAGGTTAGATCTAGTTGGATCTGGCTATGAGATGAGGAAGAAGGAGATGGGAGGGGGAGTGTTCAACCATGGGTGAGCAAAAAAGAAAATAGGAAGGAGGAGTGGAGGAAGAAGACAATAAAAATAACAAAAACTAGGTGAGAAGTTGTTATAGAAAAAGGATAAGAAAAAAATGAAATAGAAAAGGAGTTTTGCAACAATAAGAAAAAAAGGAAGAAAAAAAAGGATTTTGCTATAAGAAAATAATATAAAAAATAATAAAATATTTGTGTTGACTCTGTTTGCTTGCAAACCATGTTGACTCCATTTATTAGCCTAAGGGCTTCTTTCACGATCCCAATTGTCAATTTTTAGCCTATGGGAATCCTTTGAGACCCCAATTGGCGCGCGACCTAAAGGCATTCTTTGTAACTCTGACCATCATCATTGGCCTAAAGGCATCCTTGGGAATCTTGACTACCATCATCAGCCTAATGCATCTTTTGGGACCTCAATTGCCACTCAACCTAAGGATATCCTTCCAAATATCAACTACCACTCGACCTAAGGATCTCCTCCAGAATCCCAATCGCCACTCAGCCTATGGGCATCATTCAGGAACCTGATTGCTACTTGACCTAAGAACCTCTTTGGGGACTATATTGCCATCAGCTTAGGGCATCTCTCAGAACCCTTATAGCCAACTCAATCCTAAGGCATCCCTCAAGCCCCCACTTGCCATCTATAAATCAATAGCAATCTTTGGGCCCCCAATTATTCAATTGATTAAGTCAACTAATAGAGCTAATCATCTAAAATAAATTAAGCTAGCTTGACTAAATCACAACACAATAAAGTTAATTAGATAAGTCAAAGAAATTTATCAAACTCGAATGAACCATCAAATAGACCTAAACCAATTAATTAAATTAAGTCAAAACAAATCAATTCTAGATGAAGTAAAAATTAAAATGAAGTTTGAACATAACCAGAATTAAATCAAGTTAAAACTAGAATTGAACCATATTCAAACTAGAGATAAACTAGGTTCAAACCAAAACCAAACTAGATTTAAACCATAATCAAAAAAGGTTCAAATCAAATCCTAGTCGAGTTCAAACCCAATCCCCAAAGTGGGTTCAATTTAAGTTAAAACCCAAATCAAGTCAAACCTAGCTCAAACTCAAACCCCAACCAGGTTTGATTAAGTTCAAACTCAATCCCCAAGGTGGGTCTAAACCAAGTTCCAACCCAATGAGGGTTGAATCCAAACCCAATTAAGGTACAATCAAGTTGGAACCCAATCCCCAAAGTAGGTTTAATCAAAGTTCATATCCAATTCACAAAGTAGGTTGAATCTAACTTTGAAACCAATGCCCAAAATGGGTTGAATCAAGGTTTAAACCCAATCCCCAAAAACAATTTTGACTGAGGTTGAATCAAGTTCAAACCCAATCCCCAAAGTGGGTTCAATCAATTAGACTTGAACCAAGTCTAAACCAAGTTAGAACTAGAACTAGACTTCAACCAAAATCAACTCTAACTTAACCTAGTTCAAACCAAAATCAGACTTGAAACAAAACCAAGTCTAAATTAAACCAAGTTAAACCATAACCATACCTAAACCAAAATCAGGTCTAATTTAAACAAACCAGAATTAGACTTTAACTAAAACCAAGTCTAAAATGAATCACGTCTGAGCCAGGCCAGACTCAAATCAAAACCAAGTTTGAAATCAAACCAAGCTTGAATCAGAAATAGACTTGAACCAAAACTAAGTATGAACCAAACCAAGATTGAACCAAATCAAGGTTGAACCATAATCAAGTTTAAAATAGATTCAAAGACTTAAACAAGTTTCAAACCAAATCAAGTCAGAAGCTAAAATGATTCAAGTCAAACTCAAATGCAATGTGATTTAATTGAAATACAAATCAAATTATCTTGGGTTGGACTAGTGGTAGTCAAGTAATCCCTACCCAAAAATAGATGCAAGTAAAACTCAAATGTAATGTTACTTAATTGAGATAAGTCAAATTGATTTACCTTTGGCTGAACTAGAAGCAGTCAAGTGATCCCAACCCAAATGCAAAACAAAGCCAAATAACTTGTGTTAACTTAAACCAAGACAAGCTAACTCAAGGTTAGTTAAGCTAAGGTAAATCAACGACAAGTCAAAGTCGTCAATTATCCTTAAATCCAAACTAAGGATTGGTTTAAAGTCATTGATTATCCTTATTAAATAAAATTATGTTTTTTGTCTCTTGTTTATGTTTTGTATTAGCTAGGTTTATCACTTTTAGGAAGCTCTTGACTTGGTGTTAAAACATATCATCTCACCAAAGGACAAAGGTAAGTTGAAGCCCAAGTGGGAGAGAGCATACATGGTCATAGATGTCTATGCCGATAATCCATATCAACTAGTTAACTCTAATGTTGAGGTACTCTATGACCTTTAGAATGTCATTCATATTTCCTATAAAAAAAATTAAATGAGCTTATCAGCTTCTTGTTTGGAAGGGATGGGCATTACCTCTAATGCTTCTCTGATTTTCGCAGGGAGATGACATTAAATAGGATGCTAGGTAGAGTGATCCCTATTTTAGAAAGCCAGTTTCTTTCACCAATCGAGAACAAGGGAAAGCAAAGTCACTTTCCAAGTAAATTAGAAAAGGAAAGAGCCAAGCTAGTGGAGTTTGATGATAGAGGCCAAGTGAGAAACCTTTCTGTCAATGTAAGCAAAATTTCTTGTTAAGTAAGTTCCGACAGCTTTAAACTATGGTGCATGCTAGTGCCCTTCCATTTTCAAAATGACATCAGGGTCTAGGCAGACTCCTTCTTCTCCTAAGGCATAGTCACTAAAAGAAAAGCAATGTTAGGGATGAAAAAAAGTAGGCGATGACATGAAGTGGCATTGAAAATCTTGTATCTCTCTTCTACACTCAAGTTGTTGACTTGCAAGCTCAAAATTAAGGTAAGTGTGGAGAACAAAAAACAACCTCTTGAGTTCATCCTAGAGGCAAAAGATTGTCCCTCAACTAATTATGGAAATCAAAGTCCCAAAAGGATAAATCACATTTGGAAAACCAAGCTAATAGGGGTGAGCTCAAAGAGTAAAAAGTATTGGCATCTGAGAGCATGCAAATCTTGGGTCCCTTAAAAAGGAAATAAGATCACAAAGCAAAGTAAAAAGGGCAAAGTACTAAGCATGAAAAAAAAAAGATAAGAGGGAAAAAATTTGATCACCCACTAAAATTAGAATGGGTTATCCAACCTTATTTTGGTTGGTATCTTGCTGACCAAGAAAGACCACCTAGGGTCCATTTGTTTTGGGACTAACTAGTTCGACTAACATGTTTTTGAACTAGAAATATTACTATAAAACTAGTTAGCTAGACTAGCTAGCCCCAAACCAAACAGCCTCCTAAGGAGTAAGTATTTGATGGTATCTATGCATGTGTAACCCTTAAAAATTGAGGTCAAGGAGTATTTGGAAATCAAAGCTAGGCTGAAAGAGATTAATCAATCATGAAAAACATGAGAAATGGAGAGGCCATTTGAAACAAGTTTGTGAGGAAGATATTGCACTAGAATAAGAGTTTATAAAGAGAATAGTTAGTTAACCACCCAAAATTTGAGACAAAATATTCTAAAAGCTTAGACAAGCCTGATCAAGTAACAAAATATGGGCAAGAAGAGTGACCAAGCCTACCTAATCATTAAAAAAAGGGTTCTTCCAAATGATTCATTTGCAAATACTTATTCCCATGCGTTCACATGCCAAGGTTTCCACATACATACATGTGAAAGAAAATGCTACTTAACTAATTTCTTGAGAAAAGTGTAGGCTATAGGTACTAAGCAAAGATGGAGATACATCAACCATGGTGGCTATGAGAGGAGTTAGCCTTAGACTTGACACAAGAATGATGATGAGTGGAGCAAGAAGGAGAACAGTAGGAACCACCATGAGTTACCAGCAACTCTAATCGAGCTGGATTCAATGATCATCAAGGTCATGCTCAGAGGCAGCAAGGTGGCCCCACAAATTTGCAATTTCTACATTATGCTACTAGAGATCATATCCAAGCTGTAAAGATATGTGAGAATAGAAAGGAGGCCATAAAAAATCAAGAATGTGTTGCTAAAATTTGAGCATGCAAATCCTAAATGACTATAGGTTGAGTCTTCTTGGGATCTAGTGCATGAGAAGAGCAACCTTGAAGAATTGTACCCTCTTGTCATTGAAGCATAATGGAGAAAGAGTAAAAAAAAGGACCCACCAGCCAATTCACCTCTTGGTAGTCAAGGCTACCACAGTGCTTTGAAAGTTAGAAAGCTCTAGGCTATCAAGATCCAAATGAGTGATCACTTCTTCAAGGATAGCTAGTTTGAAAGGACAAAAACAAAGACATTAGTTGGGAAACAAGCACAAGTCAAAAAAATCTAGGGAAACAAAAAGTACCGCAAAGGAAGGAGTCCTATAGCCTCCAATGTAAACTTCTAAGATACCAAGGAAATATGTCAAGTGAAATTGCAACACATCTCTGAAAGTCACTTGTTACTAGCCACGGTAGGTAGTGGCATGCTCGATGCTTGCCTCCCTAACTTCTATGCCACTATCGATCTAGAACTTACAAGCTTGGTGAGCCCAAGAGAGCTCCCAAGTAGTCAAAGCAAGTTTCTCTAGGGTATCATGAGGAATGAGAGAATAGAGACCCAACTAGTGAGCTACCCAACTAGAATGACAAGGCATAATAGGACCAAAGAAATCATAGAGGTATCTCAAAAAAAGAGAATGTGGATACACATCATTAGCGGGTCATCCCACTAAGGATAGGGGCACCACCCAACCTTTGAAAAAATAAGGTGAATCAAAACATGCAAAAAGGAGGATTTACAAGCCAACTGAAAGATGTGAACATAGTGCTCTCTCAAGCTCTCAAAGAAATCTTACTGTAGTATTCATCACCCCGAATAGCATAAGAGTAAAAATACTTGGTGATTCACCTAGTGCCACAAGGGAAAGAAAATTGTTTCTCCTCATACAAAATGGGCAAAAAATAGGAAAGTGCTCAGAGGCCCATAGCTACAAGTAAGGAAAAGAAAATTGGTAAAAAAAGAGGGGGGAGGGGGGGGGGTGTGGGGGAGGGGGAGAGAGAGAGAGAGAGAGAGAGAGAGAAGAGGTTAGTTAAAGAAGAGGAGCAAAAGCCCACAAAGTTCTAGGAAACATCAAGAACCAATATCATATGATTGATAAAGATAATTTAGAGCGGCCAAGCCCCATGAGTATGACCTAAACACATCAAGGTCTACCAAGAGTAGAGGAGAGTAGAAGCTAGTGTGAGAAGCTACAATGGACAAATGAAGTACAATAAAAAGGCAATGAGCTATCTATTATCATCTACACAAGGGCACTCAGCAATCCTCAAATTTTGAGTCTAGATGTCTTGTACTATCCATTCTTCATGAGGCTCATTAGGATGGCAATGTCATTATGGATGGCGCAGACCACAAGTAGCAAGAAGCTACCACAATAGTACATGCAAGCGCCCCTCCAAAACATCCTCCCAAAAATTGTTAATGAAAAATGAGATTATCACAAACTCCAAGTGAGGTCACAATAGGGTTCCCAATGATTAAAAGCCCGGTCATGTACACTACATCAAGGAGAGTGATTTATTAGCCAAAAATAGCAACCTAAGAGGGGGAATGAATTAGGTTTAATATGAATAATAACCACTTTTGAGATTGAAGATGAATTTATAAACCAATGGCAAAATCACAAGCCCATAGCAAGAAATCAATCATGAATGCCATAAAAAATAAAGTAAAGATGGAATCGTGATCTCTATGTGATTTGATAACCAACCACACCTACTTCACGATCTTTACCTCAATCTTGAGAACTTGGACTTTCCACTAGAGTCATTACTTTTTGAGGTGACGCCAAGCCTTTATACCAACTCACAATCCATGAGTGTCACTTTCTTTGGTGAAGTCATGCCCATATAACTCCCACTCCAACTGTTAAGAATTAACTCCTACACCAGAGTTTTAATCTCTCAATCACTCCAAACATCCTTAAAGTGGATTACGAGTAGAAGTGGATAGAAAATATTACAATTCAGTCTCACTACAAAAGCCTCTCAAGATGAGTACAAGAGATAGAATATTTGATATGAAATATAAGGCTTAGAGCACTCAAGGGATAGAAGGTTTGGAGGATTTTGATCTCTTCTTTAAAATAAATTGGAAGATGTGAAAGTTGTTTAGAGAAGCTCATCCTAACCTATTTATACTATATGGGTAGATCCTAGATATTGGGGGTGAGATCTCGCAACTATCTTTACTCCAATTGTAAAAATTAGTCATTAGTTGCACAGAAAATCTGAACCGGTTGATCACTTAGATAGCTAGTCAATTGGTTCTAATCTACCAAAACTGGCACTAGCTCAGCTAGTCGTCCAGTTCTCCAACTGGTTATCCAGTTCTAATGAATGAAAACTTTCCCTTCTATCGGTCATTCAGTTCCTTAATCAGTCATCTGATTCTACTTAGGTTAGAAGTTTGAATCTTCTATCTAACATAATCAGTCATCTGTTAAGCCAAGCAGATGTCTAGTTTTGTCTAAAAAATTTTGTTAAGAGCTTTGTGTAGAATGTAACACAATGAGTGCTCTAAATAATTAATCACTAAATCAAACCTTCAAATTGACTAAAATAAATAAAAATTCTAAACTTAGTTAACTAACTTGATCTCTTGAGCTTCTTCAAGCTATTTCTAACTCTTCAAGTTGCATCCATTGATCCACCATCATGCACATCTTCAAGACTATCTTCAAGTTCATCCACACTTGAGGCTTTCGAATGGACTTGATTTTCATTTCGAACTTGGCTTGGCTCCTAGCTATACATACTCAAGATATGATCAAATATAAAGTTTGTTCATCATCAAAACTACAAAGGGCAACATGATCGCCATCTTACTCCACCTCAAAAGGAAAGTGCAATAAGAAGGATCAAACCTCTCGATAATGTTGACCATCATGCCTAAGAGAAGTTCCATTGAACCCATTGTGAAGCCATGATTGACCACTTGGGATAGCTAAAAGACCCCAAAAGCAATCTTGAAATGACAAATAAAATTTAAGTGGGTTTGAGTGCACAATCAAATATTATGGGAACATGACTTCTAACATACAACAAACCCCTATTATAAATTATTGTGACAATTGTCAAGAACCTTCTAAAGTAAAAAATCTAGTTAATAAAATAGAGACACAGAAAAAAGCATAATTTGATTATTTTAAAGAAGGGTACATGGCTTAAGCATGTGCATACCCTTACTTTATAATTTAGAGAATATAAATTCATAAGATCAAATAATATAAAATGAGGAAAGGATAGGGAAAGGCTTAATGCTCGCTACTACCTTGCTCCTATGCACTTGATCAGTGGAACTTGACTCGGATAGGCACTTGGTTTGATGTTTGGCGGATGCTTTGCTTGATTTCAAGGTATGGCTAACTATCTTGACTTGTGTCAATTGATCCTATTAGGGTTTGATGTATCACCGATGATTTTCTACTTGTTATTGGTCTTTTTTTATTTTTGTCTTGATAAAATGGTTAGCAGCCTTAGCTTATGCTAATCATTCTAGATTTGATAATCGATGGCCTTTATAACTTATCTTAGTTAAATTTAAATCATTATCGATAACTTTATGCTTGTGTTAGTTAATATTCTTAGAACACAGCATTTGGCTAATTGGATAAGAGAGTTCAAGTCTACTTTAGTTTGATTTATTTTGAGAGAATGATTAGCGAGTTTGGCTTATACCTCGACTTGATAATTGACGACCTCTATTTGGCTTGTTATTGATTAAGTTTGAAGTATTAGCAATAGTTTTTATGCTAGTATTAGTTGAGCTTGAAATGTTACTAATGGTTTTATGTCTATGGCCAGTTGACTTCCTTCGAACTTAGCATCTAACTGACCGACTAAGTGAGTTCAAACTTGCCTTAGTTCAGTTTAAAATTATTAGTGGTCTTGGCTTATGCTGATCATCTCTAATGTTCTACTCATGTTGTTATATATTTTATAGATGTCTGATTTAGAGAATCTCATAAGAATAGTATTTTGTTATGGAGAATATTGGAAGAAAGTTGGACATACTCAAAAAATAAAATATGTATTTGGTAGATAGAAGTCTTTGTTGGTTAATATAAATAAGTACTTATTTTCGTAGTTATGAATTGGAGCCTATAAACTAATCAAAGTAAAGATAAATGAGTTACTTGTGATCAAGTACTTACTTCCAAATAGTACTCATCTAATTTATATATCAATCAATAGTGAAATTCAGCTCATAGCAATGTGGACAGTGAGAAAAGACTTGAAGTATAGCAATATTTACATATCAATAGAGGACATAGGGAATCCCTTATCAGTGGTGCCTACAGTAAGGCTGACTCTTTTGACTCCTACATTTGGTACATCGCAGTATGGTTAAAAAGAATTTATGTCAGGAGAATCTTTTAAGTATCATATTGTGTAAAGAGATGAGTACATTAATTCAGATTTAGATACTTATCCTTCTGATTCTAGTTTTTATAGTCTGAATTTTTTCTGATGATGATGAAGATGAGGATGATGATGATGATGATAATGATAATGAGTTAGAGGGAGAACAAGAGGAAGAGGAGATGAGACAAGGTAAAGAAGAAGGAGTAAAAGACAAAGCAGAAGATGATCTACTACCTTTACTTGAAAATAATTTGAATGATAATTTTATGAAAAAAGAAAACATATTTGAGGATGTATATGCATTCAGAATAGCTCTTAGACAGTATTATATTGTGTACAGATTCCAACCTCTATTTGTGAAAAATGAACGTAATAGAGTAACAGTCAAATGTGTTTTTGCGAATTGCCCATGAAGGTTTTATACTTTAGAGAGATATGGTAGTTTAGGTTTTCAGGTGAAGAAAATAGAATCAATTCATATATGTATTACTGTCAATACTTCTGGAAATAAAATGATAAGTGTTAAATAGGTAAGCAGCCAAGTTTTACAATGGATGAATGTTGATAAGTAAATCACAGTAAAGCAAATATAAAATTTGATGAATAATAGATATAGTCTTCAACTGACTTATATGCAGGTATAGAGGGAGAAAGACTATGCTTACAAGGTTATTTATGGTAATGAAAAAAATTCTTTTAATTTGCATTCACTTAAGGTAAAGTTGGAGAAGAGGAATCTTGGCAATATTATTTACTTTACCTAAGGTCTAGATGTCTTTCCAAAGATATTTTTTGTCACTACATGCTTGTAATAGAGCTTTTTTTACTGGATGCAAACCTATATTGGAAGTTGATGGATGCTTCTTGAAAGGCAAATATAAAGGCACATTGCTTTCAGCTTATGAAGTTGATGGAGAGAATAACCTAGTTTCAGTTACATATGCAATTACAGAAGTGAAAATATATTAATCTTGGTTATGGTTTTTGTATAACCTGAAATAGATACTAGGAAATTTGGATAGCTTGGCTATTATTTCAAATAGGCAGAAGGGTCTTTTTGAAACTATGAAGAACATCTTCCCACATGCTGAGCATTGAGCTTGTATAAGGCATATGATTGCAAACTTCAAAAGATTCTACTCTAAAAAAAAATTAAAAAAATTTGATTTTTAACACTTCAAATATATTTTTGCCTACTGAATTCATCAAGTATATGGAGAGAATTAAATAGCTATCCATACCAGCTTGGCAATACATGAAACAAATAAATGATTTTGCATGGAGTAGAAGTCAATTTGATCCCTCAATGAAGTGTCACTATGTGACTAATAATATTTTCGAATCATTTAACAGTTTCATTTAGGATGGCAGGGAACTTTCCTTACTCGAACTATTTGATTTTATCAGACAGAAGATAATGGTAAAATTTATCACAAGGAAAAATGAAGGATCCCGCTAGTTTGAAAAATAAATGCCCAAAATAGAAGCTTTTATTAGGAAAGTTTTACAAGCACATGGTGGATATCACATTTGGAGGTTTTCTGATCATATTTCAAAGGTCAGTGATTTTGTAGAGCTATGGATCGTCGATATAAGGTAGAGGATTTATGACTGTAGATAGTGGCAATTAACAAGAGTGTCTTGTATTCATGGTATTATTGATTTCTTTGATGTTCGGCTTGATCCAATTAATTTTATTAATGACTACTATACTCTGGAGATATACAGCAGAATATATGATGTCCCTGTCGCTCCACTTTCAAGCAAGCAACTTTGGGTGTCTATGACAAATGCTATGCAAGTGCTTCCTTCATGTTCAAAGAGATAACCTGATAGGTCTAAGAAGAAAAGAATTAAGGATCCAATGAAAATATTAAGTAAAACGATATATGCTTACAGTAGATGTAGTAAGGTAGGACACAACAAGAGAGCGTGTAAAGAGTCTCTTGAACCATAATAACTAATTGAAATTTTTGGATCTAACAATAATCAAGAATCAGTAACTAACCAAAGATTAATGGAAAACCCATATATAAGAGGACATGACAAGGGAAGGAGAAGGGAAAGGTGAAGGGAAAGGTCAAGCAGGAAGACTTCAGATTTTAGTATGTATCTACCATGTGAGTTTTTCTTAGAAAATATTGATAATTTTTTTATCTTAATTTATGTGATTTTGAAATAATACATTAATAAATATCACTATGCTTTTTTGTAGCAAGTTTATTAGATGTTGGACGATTTTTCAACTTTTTTTCAAGTATTTGTAAATGACTTGCTATATGGGTGTCAATACTGTAGCGTATATATTATAATATATAGTATTTGTGAATGACTTAACATGTGGATATAAGTTCATTAGATCCTTATCTACGAATATACTACATATTCATCACTACTATTTTGGATATAAACACTATAATGTATGTATTATGATGTCTAATATTATAATATATTGTATACATATGAATGATTATGTGTCTTTTAATATGTGTATGTTACTTATAATCTTATCCCAAAAAATACTTAATTTTTCATATTAATTTTTAAACAAATTTATATGAAAATTTGAACTTATTTATAACTAAAAAAATTTGACATATTTATTTATAAATGTACAAATATTAAACATATTCAACGAATTTATTTGTAAATATATAAAACTTGTGAAATTTTAAGTCTTAATACCTTCAATCTCTTTTTTGTAAATTTTTTTTTTTAAAAAATAAAGTTTGGACTTATTTATAAATAAACATATTTAGGGGGCTTATTTGTAAATATACAAATATTAAACTTGTATTTTAAAGTTTTAAATTTTTATACCTTCAACTCTTTTTTGTAAAATTTTATTTAAAAAACTAATAAATTTGGACTTATTCATAAATAAAAATATTTAAGGACTTATTTATAAATATATAAATATTAAATTTCTAACTTAATTTCTTATATAGAGTTTCTTAAATTTCCTATATTTCACGTATTTTAGCAATGTAAAATTATCTAACAAAGACAAATGAATACACTAGTAATAGTTCAAGGCCCAGAATATTCTATTGGGATTTCAAGTCATGATTCTTGCTTGATTGTATCCACCTACCACAATGCATCTATTTATTGTGTGAATTAAGTGACCTATATAAAGAAGAGAATATATGGAAGATGCAACTGCAATACAAAATCTATTTTATTAGTATAGGAGAATCTATTACTATTTAGGAACAGAAAAATGTGGAGAGAGCAACTCATTCAGGTAATCAACACTATAAACTTTGAATGAAATAAAAGTACAAAATCACCCCTATAATTAAATTACACTGAAAATCGAAATATACTAGAAATGAACTATACAAGTAGTTTGATATTATCATATCCATTCCCTATCAACCATTTTTTTCTATGTTTGTGTCATCTGATGGCCATTCAACTGTTTTCATTATCATTCATACATCAACTGCAAGTTCTCATCCAAGATTTGTTGATGCATCTTCGCATGATCACAATTCTGAAAATAAAAAGGACTAGATTTATACTTAATTCTAAAAATACATGTTGAAAAAATGGGAATGAAAAATAGCATTTATATGAGTTATCTTGACCCATTTACCATATAAATGAAGGTGTATTATCATCATCCTTTCTGAAAGATCTTGCTTTTTCTGCTAGTGTTAACAAACTAGGTTATTCACTGAAATACAGAATTGATTATTGCATTCAGAGAATTCAAAGTTATACAAACAATAATTACCTTCCCAGGTAGCACAGGTAACACATTACATACTAAGCTTCATACAAAATAAAACTTTTGAAGTGATTGTATATTATTATTGGAAAATTGCAGACCATGAGTGGTTAATCTGAAAATATAATTTAATCAACACATTAGAGTTGAAACTCTGTCAAATTTGACTACATATTCTTCCTGTGACAAATATTTCCTGCTCTGTCCTGCATTATTTCTTGTGAACCAAATCATACAAAAGAAATTGCACCTCATTTCATCAATGAAAGCAATCACCAGAAAAAAAATATCAAGAAAAGTTAGCAAAGAATACATTTACTACAACAAATATCAATCACAAAGATGATTTTTTTTTTCTTAATTCAAACCATTCAAAACCAAAATCAAAACAGAGAAACTTCAGAAAAAGAAATTAGAAAGAGAAAGAATAAGAACAAATCAGAAAACCAGGCCTCTAGCATCCACACCCACGTGCCCTCACCGGCCTGGGGGGGGGGGGGGTGGGGGTGGTGGGGGGGGGGAGTGGATCTGCTCACGACAGGGCAGGCGTAAGGGCGCGAGGACTCGAGGGAGCGACGACACCCTCACCGGCCTGGAGCCTGCGCTAGCCTCTGGCGTCCTCACATGCCCTCGCTAACATGGCACTTGCACCTGCACTTGCAAGAGAGGAGTGGGAAGAGAGGAAGAGAGGGGGAGAGAGAGAGGAGAGGCAGTGGGGGGGGGGGGGGGGGGGGGGGGGGGGGGGGGGGGGGGGCGGGGGCGTGGTGGGAACGACAAAGCTGCTCACCTAGGGGGAGACAGGGGGCGATTTGCTCGCAGTGGGAGAGGCGAACGCAAATCTGCTTGCTCGAGGGTGCAGATGCAGATCTGCTTGCGGCGAGGCAAGTGTGAGGGCGCAGGGGAGCGGGGGAGCGATGACACCCTCGTTGGTCTGGCGCCCGCGCTCGAGCTGGCTTCTGGCGTCCATATCAGCGTGCTTGCGCACGCTTGCTGACCTGGGGCCCGTGCTTGCCTTTAGCATCCTCACCCTCGAGGTGGAGCAGGGGCACAAGAGCGCAAGGGTGTGGGGGAGCGGGGAGCGATGGCGAGCAAGGGAGCAGAGCAACGATGCGAGGCTAGGTAGAGTAGTAGCGAGAGGAGAGAAGATAAAAGTAAAAATGAATTTGGTTGGAAGTTGGAGAGTAGTAGTTATTGAAATTTTCGAGAGTTTTTATAAATATAATTAATTTCATGATATTGTAAGTAAATATCCAAAAATTATATATAAAATAAAAAATAATTTTTTTAGGAGTTTAGTTATAAAAATAAGGAGGGTAAAAGTAAAATTTTTGAAAAAAATAATTAAATAATAATCAAGGGTTGTAGATAATAAATTTGAAAAAAAAATTACAGGTAATTATCGAAATCTCGAAAATTTTTAATAAATAAGAAAAATATCCTAGCAGTGTAGGTAAATATGGTTTTTGTTTTTTCCTTTTTATTATTCTTCACCTCTTTCCTACGTATCTTCCTCCATCTACTTTTTTACTTTCTTCTTTACTTGTCCACCTTCTTTGCTCTTCCACACTGTGCTCCAATAAAGCCCACGGCTAATCTCTGTCCCATTCTTCGTTTCCATCATTTCTTGGTCGGATCCGGCTAGATCTGAATGGATCCGGCCCTGACCGGGTGGCGAAAGATGGTGACGCAGATTGGCTAAAGGCCGGAAACGGGTCCCATAAGTGGCTAGCAGTGGAGAAGGAGCTTTTGTGCTTCCAGGACACGACGCTTCTAGACTTGCTTGGCCGCGGCACAGCAGGGAGGGTTGGACTTGGTGAGCTTGTCGCCTTCTTGTATGAATCCCAGGCACGACATCATGGTGTAGACGCTACCGGAGCAGTCTGGTGCTGGTGGGGGCAAGGATGACTTGCCGCAGTAGGGTAGCTTGGTTATGTCAAAGCCGAGCTCCTTGTTGCACACGGGGTCATAGACGTAGTTGTTGCTCGTGGCGTCGGAGAACTGCGAGCGGGGTAAAGAAAAGGAGGATGTGGAAAGAGAGAGAGCCACGGTGATGGTGTGCTCTCTTCTTCTCTGGAGAGAAGCAGAAGGTCGAATATGGGTGGCTTGGTGCAGGAACGGGTCGACAGTGCAGGCGACAGTGAGAGGCTGAGGTTGAGTGCGGTCGAGGAGGGTCACCGGTGCGTAGACCTTAGCGGTGAGACAGACACGAGGAGGAGGAGAAGCTGTCCATGAGGGGACTGGTGTTGGTGCAAGTTGTCGAAGCAAGAGAGGTAGGAGGGGTAGCTGGTGACCATGAGCTCAACGGTGCACAGGGAGGCGACGGTAGCGCAGGACTGTGGGCGGCCGCGGGTAGCAACTCTCCAGATCCTTTCTGATTCTGGTCCCATCCTCCCCCCTTTCATTTCCTGGATTTTGAAATTTATATCGTCGTCGAGATAATCGGATTGAGCGGACCCCCTTTCGAATTTCTAATTGTTGTAGATACGGATACGGATAATTGCAAATTGTTATTTTTTTTTTTTTGTTTGATTTGTTATGGATGAGGAATCAGAAAATTATATCATGTTGTGATATCACATAATAGGGGGTGTATTTATAAATTTTTTGTTTCCAAGGCTGAATTGTAATTTTCATAAATCAAGGATTTCTGGACGGATTTTTTTTAAAGATTTAAGGCGTTAGAATTTCTTCTTTGTAAAATTTTATTTATAAAATAATTAATTTTAGATTTATTTGTAAATAAAAATTTTGAGGGATCTATGTATAAATTTGTAAATATTAAATTGGTAGTATAATATTTCATAAAGAGTTTATTTACAACAAATGAAAATCTCAGATATTTATTTGAGAATATAAATTTTGGAAGGATCTATTTATAAGTCTTAAATTTTATAAAGATTAAATTATAATTAATAATTTTTGAGGAGTTTATTCATAAATTCTAAAATTTGCACGGATTAATTTATAATTAAAAAAATTTCATAAACCTTTTCACAAAAATTTTCATCATAAGGCATATTTGCAAAAAAATTTTATTAGGGACCTATTTGGAAAAAATTGTTTGGTTCAAAAATTTATTTGTAAAGATTCTATATTTTTTATTTTGGTCTAGATATTTTTATAAATTTTGGGTCTAATTTTAATCCAAATATCTGATATATTCATTTCATTTAAGCTAAATTCAATTTAAACCCAAATTTCTAAACAATTTAAGTCCGAATCGAGCTCAAATTTTAGTCAAATTCAACCGTAATTTAAATTTAACTGAAATCCCTATTTTAGCCATAATCTAATGATATTCAAACTTCTATTCTAATTAAATATTGATACGTAGAAATCTCCTAAAGCTAACATAATCAATTTGCTCCAGTTGAGAAGAGGGAAGGGCGTTGAACCATCAGACTTATATGTCTAAGAGGGGCCAAGGATAAGCATGCATAGCACCCTAAGATGGAGAAAATATTGGTGTTTGTGGCATCATTCAAAAAAACGTCTTAACAATAGATGGCAAGAGTTTGGCTTCTAGATTAGCCTAAACTCCAAGTCCTTGGCATCTAAAAAAAAAAAAAAGAAAGAAAGGAGAGTTATCCCAACAAAGGATAGGACCGTCCCACCATGAAGTAGTCTCAACATTATTGTCCTATCGTTCACCAATAACCAGTAAGATGTCCAGTTCCCCAATTTCCACCATCATCGACTGTGGAAAGTAAATGACTAACGGCAAAAGCAGCACCAACCTCTATCTACCATGGACGAACCCAAGAGGATCTTTCAAAACCACTTGTCATATCACAACAAAAGTGACACTTACCTCATTTCACTTAGGATATTATTTCGAAATCTTCCCCCACGAAAGGTCAAGACAGTCTGTAATCCTTATTCTCTGAAAAGACCGATCCAACCAACGATTGAAAACTCTTTTTTCTTCAAAAACTTATCATTTTAAAGCCACCTTCATCTTGCATCACTCTAGCATCCGTGCATTCCTATGATCCTTAGACATTCCAATAGAAATAGAATAGGACTTGCACTTGATTTTTTGATCTGAGCTAGTATGGGAACTTCAAATATAAATATCTCCTTCTGAGAATAGTGATGGAAAAGGTCTCACCAAAAACTATCAAAAGCTATCCCAAGATCACGAGAGACTATAACACCTCAGCTGATCCCATTAGCACCCTTTACTTCATCTAAACTACTTTTTGTGAGAATAACGAAGAGAAAGATTCCACCAAAAACTCTAAAAAATATATTTGAAACACAATAGAGCACAGTATTCTCAGTATATTCCCATAAATTTTTAAATATTACAAGCAAACTTTCGAGACCTAGGTCAATTCACAACCCCATTTTGATTGATCAGTTTCTCAAACCCGTTTGAAGCCAATAAGTTAATAAAAATTGATTAAATTTATTCTTAAAGCTAGTTATTTTTTTACCCTTAACTAATATTTTACTTCTCTCGGTACCTTGTCAACCGAGAGATAACTATAATTGCTCACCTTTTCATCATCTTTGACCCCTCTCATGGAATCTCAAATCGATATGTTTAACTTGTTTTTCATATTTTTGAGCTTTTATACAATTTTGTGATTTTTGAGAGTTTATTTGAAAAAAGAGACATTAATCTTTCAAATCATTCCTATTTGCAATTTAGGATCTTTAGAAAGTTATTTGTAAAATTAGGTATATCCGTGTTCTGTTTGCAAAAGATCTATATTTCAGAATTTTTTTGCTGTAAAATACTTAGAATTTAATTTACAAAAATTTTAGAAGTTTTTATTAAAAAGTTATGTTAGATTGACTTATTCATAAATATTTAAATTTTAGAGATTTATTTCTAAAATTTATGTTGAATTTATTTAAGTCACAAATTTGATCAAGACCAACTTTAGAGATGCTTTATTTAAAAAAGATTTGATTGGGAGATTCGGGTTAATATGGATGGCTGATCGAGTGCATTTCACAGATTTTTAATTTCTGAAAATTAATGTATGTTTTTGCAAAATCGTGCCAAATGTTTCAATATAAAAAAAACCTCTCATATTTAGGTCCCAGACTCCATCGAGATGGAGTTTGTGCGGGCCGAGAAGCTAAGCCCTTGGCAACTAACCCCCGTTTGATCCGATTCTGATTGTAGGAATTGTGAAATCAAGAAAATTGAATAGTTGCGGCGAATCGAAGAAATTGAAAAAATTAGATAATTTCAGTATTTGGATAAGTATTTATTATAAGAAATTGGGAATTGGTCAATTCATAAATTTTAAAATTTTGTTGTTTGGTTGACAAATGAAATTGATCAATTTCATTAATTTGTTAAATTTCTGTGTTTAGTTGACGTGGAAATTGAAAATTAGTATATTATATAAAATAATGATGTATATGTAAATTAATACAGAAATATAATAAATTTAATATAAAATTTGGTAATTATAGAAATATATATTAACTAATTATTATTATTTAATATAATATTATTATTTTCATGCAAAATAATTTTTAATAAATAAAAAAAGTATCTTTTTGAAAATATTTTATTTGTAGATAATTAGAAAAGTATAATAATGGTATTATTAAATATATAAAAATAATTAAAAATAATAAATATTTTTAAAAAATCAAAAAATAGCAGGATATGTAAATAACTTATAATCAATTATAGATTTATTTAATATAATTTTGTGATTATCTTGTCAAATAATTTTTATAAACATAGAAAATATATACTTATTTTTTGAAAATAATTTATTTGTAAGTAATTTGAGAAATAAAATGAAGGGCTATATTATAAGACTTCAGTTTCACTATATGTACAAATATCGTAATAAATATTAAGATGATTTGTATCTACTACAAAGACAACTTAATATATTAATAGAAAAAACAACTTACTAGGTTAATACAAAAGACCGCTCAAAAGACGGTTTAATGTATAGTTTAACTTAGCAGGTTATTACAAAATATGTAACTACATATTTATATCATCTATAAACTCCTGAAACCACTCAATTCTGGCCTCATCATTCATACCATCGACAAATGTTATTCCATTAACCTCGTCCTCATGTATTATATTTACCAATATTTGAGATGTGAAAAATCTGCATTATCATTAAAAATTTGCAACAAAAAGATCGTCGAGGCAAGGGGTTGCACTTGGCAACCCCACTCCGACACTTAAGTCAGTAAAATGATTCAACAAAAATATAAAAATAATTTGAAATATAATAATATATACATGTATATTTCTAATTTATTATTATAATTCTTCAAAATCACGCTCAACCTTGATGTGAAAAATTTGTATCATTATTTAAAACCTGCAAAAAAAATCACCAGGGCGAGGGGTTACACTTAGCGACCCCACTTTGTCACTCAAGTTAATAAGATACTTCAACAAAAATATAAAAAATAATTTAAAATAATACGTATATGTATATTTTAACTTACTATTATAATTCTTTAAAAATCATGCTTAACCTTCAAAATTAGTATATATTGTTTCTTTAACTTCTTGAATCTTCTCATCAGTTGAACTTCCACCAAATCCTTAGATTTATTTTTCAACATCATACCAATCTTTCATGCAAATGCATATCTCTAAAGCTTAAGGTGTTAATTGGATTCTCTTATCATTTAATACTCTTTTTTTACACTAAAATAAGATCTTGATGCAATTGTAAATACTGGAATAGTTAATAAATCACGGGGCATGATGGAAAGATCTGGATATCTACTTGCATGTACTTTTCTACCATGATAATATATCAAATTTCTTAGTATTTTCATTAGTCAAAAAGTCTACACTTTGATTTTTATATAAAACCACTTCTTTATATGAGAAAGAAGTGGAAATTAATTTTTGTTTATTTCTCTACAAAATAGAAAACATGTAAAATTTTGATTTGGAATGGTCGATGGCATGTTCTAATGGAGCAGAATAAGATGAGCTACCATATCGTGTTTGATAAATAATATACATATCATGTAATAACTTTTTAACATATTATTTATATCATACTACAGTTATAAAAAAACACATATTGTCATAGTACTCATCGACAAATATTTCAAAGTCTGAAAGATTAACTAGTGGATCTAATATGGTAGCAAGAGAAAATACTAGATTGATAGTTTCAAAATAGTTTTCAAACTTCATTCTATTGAAGGAACAACATCTGCAATTCAGAAAATGATCTATATTTCTTAAAAATAGAAAAAATAAGCATAAGTTCATTAAATATCAAATAAGTTATAAGATAATAATTATCTAAAAGAGTTATAGTTGCAACATAAAAATATTTTAATAATGACATAAATAATTTATATACCATCCAAGTTGTATTAGTCAACACACAATTACTCATATATTATGCAAAAAAAACTAAATACCTCTTTATAATCATAATAATCTTTTTAATAACTTATAAGTAGTGTTCCACCTATTTTTAGTATCAAGAGAAATTTTTTATGTGATTTTTTAAAATGTATACATAAAGTTTTAAAATCTTGAACATGACTATGAGTATATCTAATATATTTGTACAAATTTCTAAATTTTTTAATTTCAAATATATATTTTCAAGTTTAAGTCCATCTTAAATAACTAAATTAAATATATGACATGTGCAATGAATATGAAATAATCTACCATACAATAAAATAGGCAATTGATATTTAAACAAATCAACAACAACATTATTATTACTAGCATTATCTAAAATAATACTAAATATTTTATCTTAAATATTATAATAAAAAATAGCTTGAACAATAACATTGACAATGTTAGCTACACTATGAAAATACTCTAAAAGTTTGAAACTAATAATTCGTTTATATAACATCCATGAATCATCAATATAATGAGCAGTAATACAAATATAAGAAGTACTATAATCAGCACTTTAGTAATCAGATGTGAGAGCAATTTTTTTATTATAACCTGCAAAAAAAGAAATTAATTTACTTTTTTATAGTAAAAATCTTCACTACATCGTTCTTAATAGTGTTCTTGGATATTTTCTGAAAAAGCCAATTTAATTCTTGGAATAGCTCTTCTATTTTAAAATTTTCTATAAAAGTAAGTGGTTGTTCATCACAAATAATATATTTAACCAATTTTTTTCTTATATTTTCTTTTGAAAATTTATGAATGTCAAGTGAAATGGAAGAAGAATTAGGAATTAAAAAAAGTTGTATTTAAGTTAAGTTATATTCCCTCTTAAAATGAGATTGGATGTATTTTCGAAGATGATCAATTCCATACGCGCTTGTAGTATCTAGTTGATTCTTGTATTTTTAACAAATAACTTTTCCTCAACTTTAATCACTATTATGTTATAGTGTGTTCAAATATTACTAGTTCTTTTTCTTCTAAATTTTTAGTTATTTTCTCTTGAAGAAGGTTGGTGGACATTAATCTTAACTTTCAGTTGAGAATCTGAAAATTGAAATTCATCCTCAAAAAAAAACGACGATTGAAAGAGGAGTCTATCATTATCAAGAAAATTATGAAAAAAAATAAAAATAAACTTGATTTCAAGTATGTTAATTTGAAAAACTGAAGAGCCAAAGAACCGAAGAGTTGAAAGCTAGACTATCAAAACTTGCAACCTAAATTAGAGATTAAAGACTTGAGAGTTGAGAGAGTACAGGAAAATGAAGAAGATTATGAGTTGTGTGAAGATACGGGTGATATGTAGTGGGGGAGGGGATATTTATAAGAATTTTGAGAGTATGAAATATCCAAAATATCTTTAAAAAATAATTATTAACAAGGGTTTTTTTTGTAAAATTATGAAAAGTTACTTTTGACTACTTTTATATTTTTTTATTATTTTTTAAATTTATTTTATTATTATATATATTATTTATTTATTCTTTTTAAAAAAATGCAACCAAGGAGCCATTGCAAGTCGCATGGCTCCAAGTCTCTAAGTTTGATTGGTCAAAAAAATCAGTCAAACCAGTCAAACAACTTCTTCCCCCGGTCTTTAGGACTTCGTTCTACATTAAAATAATGCAAGGCAAGGCTTTTGATTAAAAAATTATATCACGAGCCGGGCTGTGTTGGCTCACGTAACGCACTATACCCGGTCCAATCGCGCTGCCGATCATACTTGACCCACGGGTGACAAGTGAGACATCAGATATGACCCAAATATTATAGGTTTCAAGCCGTATCAAATATAACTCATAACATATTGTATTGGGCGGATCCACATGACAAGAGTCTATTTTGAGATCTCTAGTCAAATGAGCCTACTAGGTGTTTAGGTGTTATTAACAATTTTTATTAAAGAAAGCGAATTGTATGTAATTTATGAAGTCAAGGAGGTTATAAATAAATATGGCAAATTTTAACTAGTAATAATTATTTTTAGATTTTTGTATATAACTCCTCCCGAAATCGTATAATTATGTAGATCATTTTGTGGAAATCTAAAAAGAATCCATGGGAACTGGGTTCATGGGATCTAACGGTATGCTTTGTACGCTGGCTTGTTTTGATTGGATTGCACAAAAAGAAAGTTTTTTATTTAAAAATTACTTATGTTATCACCCATTTACAAAAAATTACATCACTTATTATTGTTACAAAAAAATCAGTTATATTATGATGAAAATTTATAAATAATCACTTTACAATTAACATTATTTGTTTGATTTTTAATATTTAATTTAACATAAAAATATCATTATATCTCAACCCATTACACTTAAGCGTAAAAACATTCTACTTAATTTTTCTCTCTATTTTGGCTATGAAAACTCCAAATATCATTTTTCTTTTAAATTTTATCGACGGTTATAAAAAAGACGATATTCAAATATTTAAAATTCTGGTTATCTAAGGTTAAAAAAAAGAAAGAAATTAGGTTTAAAATTTTAGATTTAAAGCTGAGGATATAATAGCCTTTTCATATTAAGTTATATATTAAAAGTAAATAAAAAATGTTGATGATTGTTTACAAAATTTAATTATCATACTGTTATTTTTCCTAAAAGCAATAACAACGGTGATTTTTTATAACTTTACAAATTTATGAAAATTCACTTTTCCTATTATTATTAGCCAAACAAATATTTTAATAAAAGTTACAAACAATTACATCTTAGTCAATATTTTATATTTAATTTTTAAAATTTGACAAAATATGAAAAGACAATTATGTCTCAGTTCTTTAAACTCAAGTGTAAAAATAATTCTTTAATAATGATATTTATATATTAAATTAAATGTTAAAATCAAATAAAAATGAATGTTGATGAGGTGGGATCCATTTATACATTTTCACCATAATATAAGTTTTTTACTAATAATAATAATAAAAGAAGTAATTTTTCATAAATTCCTACCAATATAAGTGATTTAGTGATGTAAATTCAAGCAACAAGCCTGCAGGCCATCCTGACAAACTCACAATGGGTCATACGTAGCACAACAACATGATTGCTACAATAGTCATATTGTGCTGATATGGTTTATATTTATGGGTTGTGTCCAACGCCCTTTCGCAACCTGCAAAATAAATACAATTTACAGTATAAATGGGCTGAGCATGATCTGATACGTGGATCGGCTAGGCTTATGATCAATCCAAGTCCCACTTCCCATCCAACCGCTCCTTGCACTTTGGAGAGAGCAATTGGACTTGGTTCCTTTTTATTTAAAATTAAAATAAAAAATATATAAAATTTAATTTCAGTAGCCATTACACCCCATTTATTTAAATATAAATTATAAAATATTAATAAAAATGTGTACAATTTTAAAAAAATAGTTATTCAAAATTTTTCAAAAATACCCCTCTCAATAACTATTTTTGAAGGGTATTTTGGATATTTTTTTACTGTAAAATTTCTATAAATATCCTATACTATTCCATTTTTATATCACAATTTACTTTCTTACTCTCTCAAGTCTCCAAACCAACTCAAGCTCTCGGGCTCCAACTTCATCTCGACTTTTCATTATTTTGACTCTTTGACTCTCTCATTCTTTCAGTCGTCCTTTATTTCTCTTCTCATTCTTCCTCAAATGATTTTCTATAGGGATTTATAGCACTATTGATCATACTAGTGATTAAATCATTGAGGTATCTAAAATTGGATTTACATTATTGTTTTTAACGAGTTTTTCGATCATGACAGACTCCTCCTTTGATCCTTTTTTTTTTTTAGAATTAGTCTCAAATTCTATATTTTGAACCTGAAATTGAGGTCTATGTTGGTCAACCTTTTTCAAGCCAACCCCTAACCTTATTGGAATTCTATAAGAAAAAAAAAATTAGTGATGCTTGGGAGCAGTATGATATAAGTGGTCAGAGATGTAAAAAAAACTGTGTAAAAAATACAAGAATCAATTATATGTCATAACTACACATGAAATTGGCCATTTTTGAAGACATATTCAATCTCATTTGAAAATAGAGAATTACTTAATTTGAACACAATTTTCTTTTGCAAGTGGTTCTTCTTGTATTTCTCTGTGTCCATAAATTTTCGAATGAAAAAACATGAGAAAAATTAGGAAAATATATTATTTCAAATGAATAATTATTTTTTATAGAAATTTTCAAGATGGAAGAGATACTCCAAAAATTAAGTTCCCTCTTCCAAAAAATTTCAAAAACATTGTTAGGAGTGAAGCCATAAAAAATATTCAATACAAAAAAAAAAATTCTTTTGCAGATTACAAACAAGAATTGCTCTTACATTTGATTGTCAGAGTGTTAATTATAGTATAGCTTATATTTATATTATTGTTCATTATATTGATAATACATGAATGTTATGTAAACATATTATTAATTTTAAGTTTTAAAACTAATATTATTCTTCAAACTATTTTTGAGTATAATATTTAAGAAAAAAAATATTTGGTATTACTTTAGATAATACTACTAACAATATTGTTATTATTCATTTGCTTAAATGTCAATTATTTATTTTATCGGATGAAAAATTATTTTATTTTCCATGTCATATATTTAATTTAGTTATTGAAGATGGACTTAAATTTGTTAATGCCACCTATGAAATTGAAAACTTAAAAATTTATACAAATATATTAGACTTACATTTAGTGCGCTCAAGATTCTAAAGTTTTGTGTAAGTAATGTAAAGGTTTCCTATTAATATAAAAAATAAATAGAATATTATGAATAAATTACTGAAATCTTATTATGATTATAAAGATATATTTACTCTATTTTGCATAAAATGCATGGGTGATTTTTTGCTTACTAATATAACTTGAAAGATTTGTAAGATTTGTAAATTATTTATGTTGTTACTAAATATTTTTATGTTGCAAGTACAATTCTTTCATATAATTATTATCTTACAATTTATTTATTATTTAATGAACTTATGCTTATCTCTTTGGTATTCAATAAATATAGATCATTTCCTAAATTTATAATTACTCTAATAGAAGAATTTTATTTTGAGACTATCAATCCTATATTTTCTCTAATTACTATATTAGATTTACGAGTTAATATTTCAAGTTCTTAAATGTTAGTCGATGGATATTATGATTCATAAATTTATAATAAAAAAATTAAATCTAAACAATTTATAAGTAATACTAATAAATATTGAAGAAATCATATTAATAGAATAATATCTAAATAAAAAAATATATCAACTACAATATCACTATTAAATAATTAAATATATATTATAAAATATATTTTTATATATTAAAAATATAAAGAAGTCCTTAAACTGAAATTGAGCGAGTTAAGCCTAGTTCAAATACAACTCATTATTAGATAAGTTAAGACGAGCCCAACTAAATTCAAGTAGAATTCAAAATGAATCGAACCGAGATCAAATTGCTCGTAAGTTAAGCTCCGTTTGTTTTGAAATCAGGATCAGGCTCGTTTTAAAATTATTTTTTTCTTATAAAATTAATATTTATTATTTTATATTATTATTAAATTAAATTATTATAAAAACGTAAATAATTTTTTGAGAAACCTTAATTTTAATAAAAAAATATTAATTTATAAAAATGATTTACTAGTCTTAACTTTAATTTTAACCGGGAACTCCAACCAAACGGCTCCATTGACACCCTTAAACAAATTAGAAATCAGGCATGACATGATCTATAAATCCGAGAATTATAGGCCATGTCTAGCGCTTAAAGAAGTTGACAGGTCACGCCCTACACGACTTAAGATATTGTAGTGAGCCAACGGTACAACCCACTTTACACTACTAAAGTGATCACTCGCATAAAACACACAAAAAAAAAAAAAAAAAAAAAAAGGCGCGTGTAGCGGGGGCCCTTGCCAATAATACTGAAAGACTTCACACGGGACTGCGAGTAAAAATTATAACCAAACCAATGTGAACACAACCCATCTAATTTCAGAGGCATGTCTTCCCTCTATTTGCTCTTTATAGTTTACAGAGAATCCAAAAAATTGACCTTTTTATTGTTATTGTTGTTATTATTTTATTTTATTTTTTTCTCTGAGAGAAACAAAACAAGATTCCTTTTTCCTCTTCAATTTGGGTACCAGTTTTTTTGTAAGCAAATTGTTTCGGGCGCAGGACAAAACTTCAACTTGACATTTTAAAAGGATTTTCGTATATAGTGTCCAGAAATTTGCCTTATTCGCAAATAAACCCTTCAAAATAAGGGGATTTACACAATTAGCAAAATAAACTCATCTGATGACAATAGCAATCATAAGTTGCTGCCATTTTCAGCATTTTGAGGCTTATTCTCTGCTATTAAAACGTGTAATAATCTACAACAACTCAACATAAGCCATGAGAACCATTTCAAAGTTTTTTTAATATCAATTTTTTATTATTTTATTGCTATGATGTTTATAGAAATTAAGACATCCTTCCCCATTATTAGCATGAAAGATATTTAAAAAATGCATATTTTGACAGCTACACAAATTATAACTTACATTGGAGAAGATTTGGCTAATAAATTTCTTTGCAATAAACATTTGTGAAACTTTCATGCTGGAACTGCTACAGGCCTTTTGCTTGTCTTTATGCCTCTAATGGCTGCAAAATAAGATCACCGATTAGTTAGAACAAATGTGTGAACAGTGAATGGAAAACAAAAAGAGTCCATTTTTTGTAGATCAAAATGTATGACAACTCAAAAAAATGTTCATGCCTTCCGAATAATCTTTAGCTCCAAAGACTGCAGAACCAGCAACAAGTGCATTGGCCCCAGCCTCAAGGACCTGCCATTTATAGAAACTCCAAATTAGATGAACTGACAAAGTTTAGCACCACAATCTTGCATATAAACTGGTTAAATCTACAGTCACCCTTGTCAACAGCAAATTTAACCAATCATAGCTTAAATCAACCTGCAATTTGTCTATATAAATGTGTTGGCTTTATGGTGTCTCAAATCTGGATTTTTCGAATAGTCTTAATTATATTAGAAAGTTATTTAGTGAACCTAATCTTTATTTAGATTTATCTTCTACTAAAAGACTTAAATTAGTAAAAGTCTTATTTGAGTCAGTCTTCTACTTTGACTCAAACATCATTAGGCCACATCTATAAATACATCATTGATGTAAGGGTTTTCATACAGAGAGTGAGAGAGAGAGAGACATAGATCAATACTCTCAATACGTCTTGTGACGGTTAGACTACTTAGTCTTTTGTGAGAGTTGGTGATATTGGAGTTTCGTCTCCATCGTTATAATCTTCTCTTTTCTCTTCTCATCAATACAATATTCTCTTAATCGTTTTCGCCACATATATCTCTTGTCTGCTATCTTTTTCTCTTTTCTGTTCTTCCTCTATATCGGGAATTGTGGTGGATATCGATATTTTCTTCTACAAGTGATATTAGAGCTTGATTCAATATATCTACTACGAAGATCGATATAGAGAAATTCAATGGAAAGCAAGGATTTCCTATTTGGCAAGTAAGAGTTCGTACAATTCTTACTCAATAAGGATTGAGAAACACATTGGAGGACGTCAAACCTGAAGATGTCGCCTAAAGTATCTGGAAAAATCAGAAAGCTAGTGCATATAGCACAATCATCCTCAGTCTCACTGATGAGGTACTCTATCCGTTTCTTGATGAAACATCACCTTCAGAGTTATGAAAAAAGCTGGAGAAACAATATATGAGTAAGTCTATCTCAAATCGAGTTTATTTAAAGCAGAAGCTCTTCAATGTTCGAATGACAGAAGGTACGAATATAGTTGATCATCTTAATACTTTTAATAAACTTGTCTCTCAATTGTTAAGCATTGATGTTAAAATTGAATATGAAGACAAGACAATTATTTTATTATCGTCCTTACCTTCTTTTCTTGAGAATCTTAAAACTACTCTCATGTATGAGAAAAATTTGAAATTTGACGATATTTCTGCTGCTCTTCTATCTAATGAATATTTGAAAAAGATTGAAGGGGATGTGTCACACTCAGAAGCATTAATTATCAGATATCGTACCAAAGAAAGATCAAGGACAGGTCATTCTAGATCCAAATCCAAAGAAATAAACTGCAGATATTGTAAGAAGATGGGACATGCAATTAAAGATTGTTGGAAGCTCAAAGTAAAGAAAGAAAGAGAATCTCAATCTAAAGAGCAAATCAAAAAACAAGTGTCAGTTGTTAAAAGGAGTTCTGATGATGATTTGGGTAACGTTCTCTCTATTAGTTCTAATTTTGATCGTTACCATGATATTTGGATTCTTGATTCTGGTTGTTCTTACCACATGTGTCCTAATAAGGATTGGTTTGAAGACTACAACTCCTATGATGGTGATTTAGTTTTGATGGGTAATAACAATCAATACAAAACTGTTGGAATTGGAACAATCAAAATTAAGATATTTAATAATATTATTAGAACTCTTACTGATATCAGACATGTTCCTGATTTGAAAAAGAATTTGATCTCTTTGGGTGCTTTGAATTCTGCTGGTTATAAGTATTTTGCTGAAAGTGGAATTCTTAAGGTTGCTAAAGGCTCATTGATAGCGATGAAGGGCCTAAAGCATAAAAATTTGTATGAGTTAGTAGGAAAAACCGTTACAGGTGGAGCAATAATTTCTCAAGCTTCTTCTTCTGATATGACCCACTTATGGCATATGCGTCTCGATCATATGAGTGAGAAAGGTTTAAGTGAGCTCAACAAAAGAAAATTACTGAAAGGTTTCAACTCATTCAAATTGGATTTCTGCGAGCATTGTCTTTATGGTAAACAGTCCAAGATAAAGTTTAACATCGGTACTCATTGCACTAAAGGCTTAATTGATTATATTCATTTTGATGTGTGGTGCTCTTCTATTCCATCAAAATTTGGTGCTTGTTATTTTGTCAATTTTATTGATGATTTTTTCAGAAAAGTGTGGATTTATTTTTTGCATCACAAAGCCGAAGTATTTTCTGTTTTCAAACGGTGAAAAACTTCAGTTGAAAAAAGGACTAGCAGAAAAATCAAATACCTTAGAAATGATAATGGTGGAGAGTATATCACAAATTCTATGAAGATGAAGGCATCAAACGTCACTTTACCATTGCAGAAAAACCTCAACAAAATGGTGTGGCTGAAAGAATGAGCAAAATCTTATTGGAGAAAGCACGTAATATGCTCAGTACAGCTAATATTGATAAAAATTTTTGGGCAGAAACAGTCAATACAGCATGCTTCATTGTAAATCGCTCTCCACAAACAGCCATTAATTGTAAGAGTCCTGAAGAGGTATGGACTGGTCAATCTGCAAATTATTCTTCTTTAAAGATTTTTGCTTGCCCTGCTTATGTGCATGTTGTCAAGGATAAGTTAGATGCACATTCCAAAAAGTCTATTTTCCTGAGTTATACCAAAGGCGTCAAAGGCTATCGTTTGTGGGATCCTACTATTTCAAATGTAATTATTAAGAGAGACATAGTATTTGATGAAAGGGTTATGCTAAAATCTCTCAATAAAGATCCCAATAATATAATGCAAGTGGAGATGAAGCATGTAGTTCCTTCAGAAGAAGATATTTAGGGTATGCCCAATTCTCAAGAAAATTCTAAAAATTAAGTTTCTGAAAAGACTCCACTTCGAAGATCTCAAAGAAAAATAAAGCCACCTGAAAGGTATGGTTTTGAAGATATGGTAGCTTTTGCTTTAGTTATTGATAATGATGATCCTTCTTCCTATAAACAAGTAGTGCAGGATAATAATTTTTTTCATTGGCAAGCTGCTATGAATGAAGAGATGAATTCCCTTCAAAAGAGCCATACTTGGGATCTGGTGAAATTACCAGAAGGTAAAAAAGCAATTGGTTGTAAGTGGGTATTTTGAAAAAAAGAGGATTTCTCTGAGATAAATGGTGTTAAATTCAAGTCCCATTTAGTTGCAAAAGGGTATTCACAAAAAGAGGGTGTTGATTTTAATAAAATTTTCTCTCCTGTGCTTAAACACACATCTATTCGTTTTCTACTTGTTTTACTTGCATTTCATAATCTTGAGTTAGAACAGTTTGATGCCAAAACTGCCTTTCTACATGGAGAATTAGAAAAATAAATTTTTATACAACAGCCTGAAGGGTTCATCCAAGAAGGCAAGGAAAATTTTGTTTGCAAGTTGAACAAATCACTTTATGGTTTGAAATAGTCTCCAAGGCAATGGTATAAAAGGTTTGATAGTTTTATGCTAGGACAATATTTCATCCACTGCAAACATGATTGTTGTGTTTATTTTAAAATGTATGCCAATAACTCATTTATTATATTGCTTCTTTATGTTGATGATATATTTATCGCTACTCAAGACATATCTCTACTAAATGATTTAAAGTTTAAAATGAAAAAAGAATTTGAGATGAAACATTTAGGTGCTGCAAGGAAGATTCTCGGTATGGAAATTGATCGAGATCGAAAGCATGAAAAATTATGCCTCAAACAGAGCAAGTATCTCGAGAAGATTATTTCTCGTTTTCACATGCAGAATTCAAAACCCGTCAGTACTCCTTTGGCATCTCACTTCAAGCTTTCAGCTCAACAATGTCCTTCTACAGATGAAAAGCATGCATACATGGAGAACATCCCATTTTCAAGTGTTGTTGGAAGTCTAATGTATGCTATGGTATGCAAAAGACCTGATATTGCACAAACAGTCAGCGTTGTTAGTCGTTACATGGCAAATGTAGGAAAAGAGTATTGGCAAGCCGTGAAATGACTATTAAGATATATCAAAGGTACTCTTAATATTGGTTTATGTTTCGACCGGAATACAGTGCAAGAGGCCAAAATTATTGGCTACGTCGATTCAGACTATGTTGGAGACCTTGATCGACGCCGATCCCTCACTAGTTATCTTTTCACTCTTTGTGGAGGACCTATTAGTTGGATGTGTACCTTACAGTCAACTGTAACATTATTTGCAATAGAGTCTGAGTATATGGCAGCTACAGAAACCGTCAAAGAAGCTCTATGGTTAAAAAGTTTAGCAAGTGAAATTGGTTTTTCTCAACATGTTCTTTCTATTTTTTGCGACAGTCAGAGCGCCATACACCTTATCAAGAACCAAATGTACCACGCCATATCAAAGCATATAGATGTCCAATTTCATTTTATTCGAAATATTATTAAAGATGGCGAGATTTCTTTACAAAAAATTCATACTTCAAGAAATCCTGCAGATATGTTGACGAAGGTGATTCCAATTGATAAGTTCAAGCTCTGTTTGGACTTGATCAATATTCAAGGTCGTTGATCTTATCCCAAGAGGTAATGACAAAGACATCTATTAAATATTCAAATTCAGAGAATAAGATGATTCGAACCAAGGTGGAGATTGTTGGTTTTATGGTGTCTCGAATCCGGATTTTCCGAATAGTCTTAATTATATTAGGAAGTTATTTAGTGAACCTAATCCTTATCTAGATTTATCTTCTATTAGAAGGCTTAAATTAGTAGATGTCTTATTTGAGTCAGTCTTCTATTTTGACTCAAACATCATTAGGTCATATCTATAAATACCCCATTGATGTAAGGGTTTCCATACAGAGAGTGAGAGAGAGAGACATAGATCAATACTCTCAATACGTCGGGTTAGGCTACTTAGTCTTTTGTGAGAGTTGGTGATATTGGAGTTTCGTCTCTATTGTTGTAATCTTCTTTTTTCTCTTCTCATCAATACAATATTCTCTGAATCGTCTTCGCCACATATATCTCTTGTTTGCTATCTTTTCCTCTTTTATGTTCTTTCTCTATATCGTAAATTGTGGTGAACATCGCTATTTTCCGCTACATAAATGTTTATAAAGGGATATTTCAGACAATGGAACTGTAATTTAGCTTTATAGATCAAGTTTTTAGCCTATCTTTATTTTTCTCCTTATTTCTAGAGTCATTTGTTTCTATTGATTGAAACAAGAAAGCAGTGTCCCAAATATGTACAAGATAATGTCATGTAGGCATGGCAATAGAAAGACTTGGCTCTTGGAATTAGTAACTTGTATAAAATGTGAGGGTAAAGAGAACAAGAAAGTTAACATTAGAGATGTTCCAACTGGATATTTTCTGGACATTGTGTATTCTACAAAAAGGTAAGATCAATTGGCTAAGCTATTCATGCCACAATACTCTTAGTAAAAGGAAGGTAGAGCAATCTTGGTCAGATGAATTTATATAAAAAGTTGGATAAAATTTTGCCTATTGAAAGTCTCTATCCTGTATATACCATCATATTTCATCATGTAAAAGCCATTGGCAATGATATGCAAATGGGAATATATACCTTGTAAGCATTTGAAGGGCCTACTCCACCATCAACCTCAATCCATGGATTTACTCCCTGCATGCCAAAATAAAATAACATTGTTGTACTAACGGTTGTTGAAAAACAGACTAACTTATAATTGTTCGTTTATCATAGATTTACCTTCTCAACACATATTCTTCTCAAATCTGATATTTTCTTCACCTGGCTCTCTATAAAGCTCTGCCCACCAAAACCAGGATTCACGGACATTATCAAGACCAAATCCACCACTGTCCAATAAATCGAAAATTTTTCAGCAAATTTGCCTCAAAGATAAGGGAAACGAGAAGGTTAAAAAACCACTTAAATGTGCATAAGAGGAAAAAGATTAAATACATTTGCATAATAACAAAAAGTAATGAGTTTCAAGTGCAATGTCCTATTATAAACTTCAATGTATGCAATTCCCTATTACAGGTTGTTGTTGATGCTGAGTAAACGACATGACATGAAGAGGTATGACAAACTTCTACCGATTCTCCCTAATTGCGTTTCAAATACAAAGAGAGCAAACATAATTGATCCAAAACCTTCCAATCCTTGGGTTCTGGTCAAATATTAGTTATATATGAATGCAACAAAAATGACCTACTTAAACATCATTAGTAATGACAATAACTAGAGCTGTCCAGAAATTTTTTGAAAAATTGGACAAGATAATGATCAAAAGAACCCGAAAAAGGTGTCATGCGTGAGCACGTGTTATGGAGGCATACACTATCTAATCATTTGAACAATACGAATGATCATATTGAAACCATTAACAAGGAACAAGTAATAGACTTTCCCATTGCACAAGAAATCTAGAATTTTCAGGCCAAGGAGAGAGACATTTAGGTCAAGTCAGCCTGTATATAACCCAGTCGTTAGCTTTTTGCTCATTTTCTCCCCCATGCCACTAAAGCTTTCAAAACCCCAATCCTTTTTTCTCAAACTGTTGAACTTTCAAAGTTGTAATTCCTATTTTCTCTGTCATCCCCTCTGGGATTAGTAATATTGACAGATAGATGTTCAGCCTTAAAACATAGGGGACATACTGTAATTGTACGGCATGAACTAGTAAAGAAATTTTGATGGAGTATAAAATTGTCCAAATATCACAATGTTAAAAAATAACAAATCCTGATGTTATTGCAAACAATATGCAACTCAAAGTTTTCCTAAGTTCATTAGAGCATCATAGAAGCCTCTCAATGGATTTTTGGATACAAACAGATATATACTTTCATTCCTATGAATTAATATCTCCTTTTACAGCAATCAGCTACAACTATGTCACCTAAAATCATAATGGCATGATGAACCAGTATCTATTTTCCAATTCTACAAAGTTCAGAAATAGAGATTATGTATATATATTACGTGGTCTGGTTCGTTGTTCTAATAACCAATCTGATTGCTCAAATCAATTAGCATTATATCTGATGGAACAAGATATTTATGAGGAGGTCTTAGTGATTATATCAAGAATGCAAACTAAAAGCATCATAAACAGCATTCCTTTTTCTACAACGAAATACATGAAAGAAACAGCTGTTTTGGTGATGTAGCTAGAAAGGAAAACCATACCATCAAGCACATATTCTATGGCACTCAATGGGGTTGCAGGGTTCAAAACTACTCCAGCTTTTGCTCCCAGACTTCTAATCTGAATTTATTCAAGACAGGAACTTGATAAATTTGGAGCAGGCAGCACCACAGATTTATATAGATTCTTATGGAACCTAAAGACATTAATTTTGCACAAAATACTGTCAATAAGTCTTGAACTGATATATTGGCATAATAATACAGACTGATCTCGGTTCCTCCCAATTACATCAGTAGAGGAAAAATGTACTGAAACTTACTTACCATTTTAAGCTAAAGTGGATGTAAAACTATTTAGCAGGATAAAATGTATTTCCTATGTACCGATACCATCATATTCTATATTCTCAACAAAAAACCTCAAGTTCCAAGCTAACCTGATTAAGTGTTCGGTGCAGATGGATAGTTGAAGACTGTTCGCAGTGGACACTGACAATATCTGCACCAGCCTTGATAAAATCTGGGACTCGTTGTTCAGGTTCAACAATCATCTAAACATTGTAACGAAATCAATTAACTTTTTACTACTAGACCAGTCCAACCATGATATGGATAGTTGAAGAATACTTTAAGCAATTTATTGGTTGAAAACTTGTCGAAGAAAGCAAAGCATCCAAAAGAGTACCAGATGCACGTCTAATGGCAGATCCGTCACAGGGCGCAAGGCATCAACTATAAGTGGACCGATGGTGATATTTGGCACAAAACGTCCATCCATCACATCAACATGAATCCAATCACATCCTGCTACTTCCACTGCTTTTACCTAAATGTATCACACACATTATTGCAAATTTGCATTGAACTAGTACTCATATTATTATCTTTCTATCAACCAAAGCTGAAAACAAAAATGAGCATATAATAATTTCTGATGGCAAAATCATATTAATGCAAATGAAATAGCTAGATGTTCATTTGCCTATTCTACCACCTATTCTATCATTTAACAAGCATTTTAGAAAATCTATTATTGAAGTATGGTTGTGGATGGAGAAAGACCAACACAACTGCAAAGGTAGAACTAGATGTTTTAATTTCACAAAGTTGCAAACTTTTCCTCAAGAAATGAGAAACAAAATGACCCCTGAGTAAACTTGATGAAGTAACTACTATGAAGAGTAAAATAGCTCACATTATTGATGTTCTAATTTTGTTAATCTCCTGGAGACTAGAGCAACCAGTGCAAACCAGCAAGCATATGCCACAACAGCAAATACATGATGACACTGCAAACTAGGGTTTTCGGTTTCGGCCCGAACCGCACTGAAACCCTAAAAATCGGAACGGTTTAGGGTTTCGGATCATTCGCTGCATGCAGCCGCCGGGAGCGAGAGCAGGGCGATTGCGGGCGATCTCGGGCGCGTCCGGCGAGGGTGGCGGGCTCGGGCCGGCAGCAGGCTGCGTGGGACAGGCACAGGGCGGTCGGGGGGCTGCCGCAGGGAGCACGGGGCTTCGGCGGCGAGCTCGGCGTGTGCAAGGCGAGCGCAGCACGCGTGGGGCGAGCTCAACGCGCGCGGGGAGACCGCAGCGTGAGCGGGGTGAGCTTAGCGTGTGCGGGGCGACCGCAGCGCGCGTAGGGCAAGCTGAGTGCGCCGGCGGCGAGCTCAGCGCGTCGGCGGCGAGCTCAACACGCGCGGGACGAGCTCAGCACGCAGGCAGCGAGCTCCTCGCGCGCGGGGCGAGCGCAGCACGTCGGCGGCATCCTCAGCGCGCTCGAGGCGACCGCAGCTCGCCCATGGCGAGCTCAGGGCTCCGACGGCATCTCCAGCATCTCTGGGATCCCCGCGCGGCATCTCCGACATCTCCAGCATCTCCGGCGAGCTCAGCAACCACGGCATCTCCGACATCTCTGCGCGGCATCTCTGCGGCTCAACTGGCAGCGAGCATGCTCCCACGACGAGAGCAGCTCCAGCGGCTAGGGCAGCTCCGCCAGTGATGGCAGCTCGGCCGGCGAGCGCAGCTCCCCCCGCGAGCGCAGGTTGGCCGACGACTGACGCTTGCCCCGCTCTCAGTTTAGGGTTTACTGTGATGGTTTGTTTTATTTAATTAATCACGTTTTATTTAGTTAATCACGAATATAATCACTATGAATTATTGAGGTTGCTTTGCTTTTTTTCCCGGGAATCACGGGTGGATGGCTGTCGGTTGGTCGGTTGGTATTGATTGATTAATTAATTACTTTGTTTTTACCCGTGAATCACGAGTTGATGGGCTGTGAGTCTTGTGGCTTATATATACTTAGTGAAAGAGTTTTGCACTTTGCAGACGATTTCATTTGAGTGTTCTGCTGTCTTAGTAAAAGAGTTTTGTGGATCAGCAATCTATTTCTGTTTCGGTTGTATAGGTATAAAATTTTCAGTTTGATAAATGATGTATCATAAATTAATATATCATAATTTTCAGTTTTTGTTGGTACTAATTGATGTATCATATATACTATGTATGTTGAGAATTGAATTGAAACAGGAAAGATCAAATTATTTGTTTTTATGCATCTGCTCAATTTGCATTGTGCGTATTATGTATCTGCTAAATTGAAATAGTAATATGATCAATTACCCAAAATTAAGTTGAATTTGCTGTTTAAATTACGTATTAAATTACGTATTAAATTATTAATTTATTACATTATAAATAATTACGTATGAAATTATTAAATTAATAAATTATATAAATTACGTATTAAATTATTTAAATTACGTATTAAATTACATATTAAATTATGTATTTTGTATTAAAGTATGTAACAAAATAGCAAATTATTAAATTATTTAAATTATGTATTAAATTATTAAATTATGGAATTATTAACTTATTTAAATTACGCATTAAATTTTTTAAATTATGCATTAAATGACGTATTGAATTATGCATTTTGTATTAAATTATGTATTAAAAATATTAATTTATGGCTTAAATTATGTATTAAATTACGTATTTTGTATTAAAATATGTATTAAATTATGTATTATGTATTAAGTTATGTATTAAATTATTAAATAAATAATATATTATGTATTAAATTACATATTTTGTATTAAATTATTTATTTCGTATTAAATTATATAATAAAATATGTATTAAATTATGTAGTATGTATTATGCATTAAATTATATATTATCTATTAAATTATATATTATGTATTACGTATTAAATTATGTACTAAATTATGTATTATGTATTAATTTTGGTATTAAAATTATGTATTAAATTATGTCGTATCTATTACGTATTAAATTATGTATTATGGATTAAATTATGTATTAAATAGTAAATTATGTATTTTATATTAAATTCTGTATTACATTATGTATTATGTATTAAATTACGTATTACGTAGTACATTATGTATTAAATATTAAATTATGTATTAAATTACGTACTATGTATTAATTTACGTATTAAATTATGTATTACGTATTATGTATTAAATTAACGTGGAAATTAGCTAATAAATCAAGAAATAGGTTAGTAAATCCTAAACCCTAAAGTAATTTATTGCTGTGTACGTTAGTTACTTTTTAATTATTTATTAAATTACATATTGTGAAATATTTATAGATTATTTTCTGAAGGGCAAAACTTATTTTCTGTCATTATAATATGCGTTTAAGAGCCCGAAACTTACAGAGGAGAAGATCACCAGAGGATGAGGTAATCGACTTGTCTGCCATATTCGAAGATGATGATCCTTTGATAGAGTGGATTCGAGAAAGAGAAGGACCTATCTTAAATCATCCTGATACACAAGAAGCTATTCACCGTCTCTTAGACGAAGAAGCGGAAGAGGAAGCTGATAAAATGCAGAATACTTCTTATACAAGTGATAGTAGCAATGGTGGTACAGCTGGTGATGCCAATTTTCAACAATCACAATATGACGACTCATCTTCATCTGTTCCACAATATGGAGTAAATGAGTTTTTTGACTCTCATTTATATGGAGGTTATGTGCCACAATATCCATATGATTCACATGCTGGGCAATATGTCAATCAAGGTCCAACAGATAATGCGAGCTCTAGCTACTATGACGGTTATCAGAGCGAAATGTCTTCATACAATCCAGGATATCATCAGTCAATGCAGGACCATATAACTTCCTACTATCCGCATGCTGAACAATACTATCGATCACAACTCCATTGTAATGATGAGTATGGTAATGAAGAATATCAATCTCTTCAAGATCCACCTTGGAACAACATGTGGTTATAAGACGTAGATTTATATCATCTATGAAATGATGTTTTCATCATTGTCTTAAATTGATATCTTATTGTAATTTTATGACATTTAAATTTAATGTCTATATGATTTATTTTATCGCATGATAATTTATCTATTTCATTAGCACAATTTATTGTAATCTTTTCCTTCTGACGTATTTTTTATTATCTATTTTATGTTCATAAATACTGACAATTATAAGATAATTATTTTTGAAACAGATAATGGCAAATCCGGATGATTATATTACAGTTTCAGACTAAGTGATACTGCAAGCAGGAAGAATAATTATGTCAATTCTTCGCCAAAAACTTATATTTTATCGTAGAATGATTCCACCTTTGGCCTATGATCTACTTGGACAAGCCTTAATTGTGTAGGCATTACAAGACTGTGGAAGAATCAATGATCAAATTTATCGTGCCTCTCAACAATGTTCACTTAATACTATCAATCAACGTCTTGCCGCAATTTCCCCTGAACACTTCGCACAGTGTGATATTTATTTTTCATGAGTGATTGGACCACTTTTACTATGTGTTGTCAATCAATATGGTTATCATTTTCATTTTGGACATTCGATGTATGGTTATACTTCAGAACCGCTGCCACGAGATCGCGCAGAACTAGTTGTTCTGGTTCGTATACCTACAAATGCTCGTCCGGATCATCCAAGTACTGAATTTGTAATTCCACACCCAGATATTTCAAATTCGACTGATGATGACTATGATGATTAGTTGTATTATCTTAGATTTTATAAATTATGTATGTGTGAAATATATTTTAATGAAAAGTTAAATGTGCTTATGTTATTTTTTAAATTTTAATCATATTCATATTATTTCTTGTATGTTTTTTTAATACACTAATATATATTAAAAGTAGACAATATCAGTAACTATCAAAATTAATTTTAGTTAGCTTAAATAATATTTAAAATTATTATAAAATTAAGTATAAATTCATTCCTAATTTTTCAAATTTTTTCAAATTTTTTTAATATTTTATCATATTTTTAATTTGAAGTCAAAGTACAGTCAAAATATAGTTAAACTCTGGTCAACGCACAATTAATAATTTAAAAAATTTTTTGGCCAAAATTGAAACCGAAACGACCGAAACATATCGATTTTGCTAAGTCCCGAAACCGAAATCGAAACGGTAAACCTTGCTGCAAACCATAAACTCCTTGTTTAGTCGTTCCATTTAGAGTTAAAAATCAGACCTGGTCTCCCAACTTTGCAAAATTTGCGGAAAGAATAGAAGGAGATACAATTATGTCACTCTTCGAGAATTTGTCAACACGTGATGACGCCTTTACTACAGCTTGAAAGCTCCTTCTACAAGTCCCAAAAACACAATATGAGCCACAAGATACAAAATAGCTTCCATATCTCAACAATCACTTCAAGAAATTCTTTTTCTTTTTTTTTTTTTTTACATCAAACACCTACCTTTCCCTCCTTTACCCTCACTCACAACCGTACAACGCTAACTCCCGGCTCGACAAGCCCAGACAACATAATTCACGAAAAAAGATTCAAACATTGTAATAACACTGGCCCTAGAGCAAACTCCTTAATGAGAAAAAAAAAAAGAAGAAAACAAATTTAATTCGTCTCAACACTGGAAGTACGCAAAACAAGCGAGATTTGACAATGGAAGTCGAGGGTAAGAGGTCTCCACCTGGCGGCGTGCTTCCTGGAAGTGGCGGTGAAAGGAAGGAGGCGGAGATTGCCGCCAGGAACCGAATTCCGGCGGCTATGAAACAGAATTGCGGCCGTGGAGCAGAGGGACGACGACGAAGCCGCCGCCATTTATTCTATCTCCTCTGTTCTCGGTCCAATTGTTTTGCTTCGCGATATTGATGTATAGCTCCGTTTCGTTGTACCGATGCCTATGCTTTCATGACACGTGATGATGTCTCATCGGAAAGTCCAGTTTGGGAAAAAGAGTAGTCATTTGCCATGTGTAATTTACATGTAGTCTGCCGGATATCGTACCGGTGCTTGGAAGGACAGACTACCCTTTAGTTGACATTAATTTGACATGTTTCTGTAAAAGGTGGGATGCCACGTCAGGAGCTGAGAGTA
>RXID01015176.1:0-85166 GCA_005019695.1 Trichopus zeylanicus subsp. travancoricus
TACTACTACTAAAACTAATACTACTACTAGACTCCTAGTACTCCTACTATAACTGCTAGCATTACTGCTACTACTATTAGAACTCCTTCAACTACTTCTATTACTACTACTACTACTACTACTACTACTACTACTACTACTACTACTACTACTACTACGACTACTACTGCTACTACTACTACTTCTAGTTTGATTGCTATTATAACTACTACTACTGCCACTACTAATACTACAATTACTACTATTCCTACTACTACTCCCGCTACAACTACTACTATTAGTACTACTATTGCTAGTGCTTCTACTACTAGTGTTTACGCTACTCCTTCTACTGCTACTCCTACGACGACTACTACTATTACTACTTCTACTGCAACTACTACTACTGTTACGATCACTGCTACTAGTACTATTACTACTATTATTACTACTACTACTACTAGTATTGTTATTGCTGCAATTTCTATCGCTACCACTACTCCTAGCACTACTACTACTGTTGTTGTCGCTGCTACCACTTCTACTACTCTTATTAATTCTCCTACTACAACTGTTGCTGCTACTACCACTACTGCTACTACTACTACTACTACATCTATTCCTACTTTTATTACTAATATTACAACTACTCCTTGTACTACTACCTCTACGACTACTGCTACTACTACAACAACAAGAACAATTATTTCTAATACTACTAATAGTAGTACTACTACTGCTACTTCTAATACTACAAGTGTTAGTATTACTACTACTAGTAGTACTCGTACTACTGGTACTACTACTACTACTACTACTACTACTACTACTACTACTACTACTACTACTACTACGACTACTACTACTACTACTATTGTTGCTACTACTACTACTGTTGCTGCTAGTACTGGTTTAATTACTACTACTAATACAACAACAACTATTATTACTGCAACTTCTGCTACTCATGTTACTACAACTATTACTACTACAACAACTACTACTCCGACTGCTACTATCACAAGTACTACCACTACTACTACAATTACTACTACTGCACCTACTAATACTGCTTCTAATAGTACTGCTACAACACTATTTCTTCTACCACTGCAAATACTACTGCTACTACTAATACTTCTCTCACTACCATTACTAATGCTACTACCTCAGTTACTACTACTACTGCTACTGCTTGTAGTGGCATTACTACTATTAGTACTACTACTACTACTTCTTCTACAACCTCTACTACTAATACTACAACACTACTACTTCTACTTGTGCAACTAATAATTTTACTGCTGCTACTACTACTATTGCTACTACGGCTACTACTGCAACTAATGCTTTGATTGCTACTACTACTACTATTTCTATTACGGCTACTATTGCTACCACTGATGCCACTGCTATGAATGCTTCCGCTGCTACTACTGAACCTACTACTGCTACAACAACAACAACTACTACTACTAATACTTCTACTTTTACTACTACTGCTGCTGCTACCACTATTACCACTACTACAACTACTTTTACTGCTATTGCTATAACAACTACTACTACTATTACTACTGCTACTACTCCTCCTCCCCCTCCTCCTCCTACTACTATTGCTCCTCCTCCTCCTCCTACTACTACTATGGCCACTACTACTGCTACTGCCACTGCAACTACTACTACTACTACTATAACTACTACTGCTACTACTACTTCTACTACTGCAACTACAATAATTACTACAACTACTTCTGCTGCTGTTGCTACTACTATTACTACTAGTACAACTACTACCACTGCAATGATGCTGCTACTGCTACTAATACCTCCACTGCAACTAATACTATTTCTACTACAATTACTACAACAATTGTTGCAGCTACTCCTACTACTACTACCAGAATTACTTCTTTTCCAACAACTACTACTAGTACCACTACTACTACTACTACTACTACTAATACTACTACTAATCCTATTACTAGGACTACTACTACTACAGCAACCGCTGCAGCTGCTACTACCCCCACTACTACTACTACTACTACTACCACTACTACTACTGGTACTACTATTGGCACTACCGTGGTTGCTGCTACTACTGCTACTATTATGTCTACTACTACTTTTTCTACTGCTGTTGCGACTGCTGCTAATGTCATTGCTGTAACTACTACGGCTGCTACACCTACTACTTCTCCAACAACTACTACCGCTTCTACTACTACTACTAGTACTACAACTACTACTGCTCTCAGTATAACTACTACTACAACTGCTACTTCCAGAACTACTAAAACTACTGCTACTGCTTCTACAACCATTACTACTCCTAATACTATTGCTGCTACTACAACTACGATAGCTCCTACTACCACTACTGATACTGCTTCTATTGACCCTACAACTACTAATAGTACTACTACTACTGCTGCTGCTGCTGCTGCTATGACTACAACAAATGCTATTACTACTACTACCACTACTACTACTGCTACTACTACTACTAATACTACTACTATTAGCACTACTACTACTGCTACTGCTACTACCACTACTACTACTGCTACTACTACTACAACTACCACTATTGCTATTGCTACTACTACTACTACTACCACTACTACTACTGCTACTACTACAACAACAACGACTACTACCACAGCTACTACTACTACTTCTACTCCTACCAGTACTACTATTACTTCTACTACTACAATAGCTAGTACTACTACTACTACTATACTACTACTACAACTATACTACTCCTACGACTACTACTACTACTACCACTACTACTACTACTCCAACTCCTACTCCTACTCCTACTACTATCCCTACGACTACTTCTACTACTACTCCTCATCCTAATACTATCCCTACTACTTTAACACTACTGTTGCTACTGCTCCTACTACTACTCCTCCGACTACCACTACCACTAGTACTACTACTACTACTACTTATACGAATACTACTAGTATTACTTCTACTACTAGTACAACTATTACTACTTCTGCAACTACAACAAGTGATACTTCTACTACTACTACTACTACTACTGCTCTTGATGCTGTTGTAACTCTTAGACTGACTTCTAAAACTACTACTACTACTACTATTAGTATAGCTACAACTACTTGTACTCCTACTAATACTACTACTATTGATACAACTACTATTGCTACTCCTACTATAGCTTCTACCACTACGATGGCTAATACTTCTGTTACTCCTACTACTACTACTCCTCCTCCTCCTACTACTACTATCACTATCGCAGCTACAACAACAACAACAACAACAATTACTGCTACTCCAACTATTAGTACTACTACCGCCACTACTACTACTACCTTTACTACTACTCCAATCCCAACTCCAACTCGTACTCCTACTACTCAAACTCAAACTACAGCTCATGCTACAACCGCTACTACAACCGTTGAAACTACTACTACAACTGCTTCTCTAATTCCTGCTACTAATACTACTATTGGTACTATTACTACTACTTAAACTATTGCTACTACTACTGTTGTTGCTGCTACTACTACTCCTCCTCCTACTACTACTACTACTACAACAACAATAACAACAACAACAACAACTACTACTACTACTACTACTACTACTTGTTCTACTACTGCTGCTACTATTACTTATACTACTACTTCAGCAACTACAACTACTATTCCTACTACAACTTCTACTCATACTACTACTACAATAACTACTACTACAACTACTTTTACCCCAATTGCTGTAGCTACTACTAGTGTTGCAAATACTTCTACTACTACTACTCCTATTCTTGCTACTAATATTACTGTTCCTACTATTGCTACTACTACTACTACAACTACTAATGATGCTACTACTACTACTCTTGCTGCTGCTACTACTACTACTTCTACTACTACTACTCCTACAACTACCACTACTATGACTCTCTTGCTACTGCTACTACTACTACTACTACTACTACTACTACTACCTCAACTGCTGCAACTACTGCTTTTGCAGCAACCCAACTGCCAAAACAAATACTACTACAAGTATTACTAGTACTCCTACTAGTACTACAACTATGACTACTACCACTTCTACTACTGCTACTCTTGCTACTACTACTACTACTACTTCTACTACTACTCCTACTACAAGTACTACTACTATTACTGCTCCTACTGCAACTACTATTGCTACTAGCATGACTGCAACTACTACTATAACTATTACTGCCACTACTACTCTGAGTACAACAACTACAAGTACTATTACTACTACTACTACTACTGCTACTACTACTACTACTACTACTAGTACTATTACTACTATTAGTACTAGTAATACTAGTATTAGTAGTAGTAGTTATAGTAGTACTAGTAGTAGTTGTAGTAGGAGTTGTAGTAGTTGGAGTAGTGGTAGTGGTAGTAGTCAGGGCAGAGTAGTAGTAAGAGTTATATTAGGACTACTACAAGTAGTAGTAGCAGTAGTAGTAGAAGTAGTAGGGCTATTATTAGAAGTTGTAGTAGGAGTAGTGGTAGGAGTTGTTTTTGTTGAAGTAGGCATAGCAGTAGTAGTGGTAGTGGGAGTGCTCTGAGGAGTAGTAGTTGTAGTAGTCGTAGTGGTAGCAGTGGTAGCAGTGGTAGTAATAGTAGTAGTACTAGTAGTAGTAGCAGTAGTAGTACTAGTAGTAGTTGTTATTATTGTTGAAGTAGTAGTAGTAGCAGTAGTAGTAGTAATTGTAGAAACAGTAGCAGTAGAAGTAGTAGTAGTAGTGGTGGTGGTCGTAGTAGTAGTAGTGGGGGTGGTGGTAGTAGTAGTAGTTGGTATTGCAATAGGAGTCAGAGTAGGAGTAGGAGTAGTAGTCAGTGTAGTAGTACTCAAAGTAGTAGTTGTATTAGCAATAGCAGTACTAATAATAGTAGTAGTAAAAGTATTAGTAGTATTAGTACTAGTGGTAGTAGTAGTTGCAACAGTAGTAGTATTGGTAATAGTCGTACTAGTAGTAGTAGCAGCAACAGCGGAAGTAGCAGCAGCAATAGTAGCAGTAGATGTAGTAATAGTAGTAATAGGAGTAATAGTTACTACGGTTGTAGTAGTAGTAGCAGTAGTGGTGGTTTTATCAGTAGTAGTAACAGTAGTTGTAGTTGTAGTAGTAATAATAAGAGTAGTAGTAGTAGCAGCAGTAGTAGTATAGTATTAGTAGTAGGAGTAGTAGTTATAGTATTCATAGTAGTAGTAGCCATAGTATTAATATTAGTAGTAGTAGGTGCAGAAGTAGTAATAGGAGTTTAAGTTGGTGTTGTAGTAGCGATTGCAATAGTAATAGTTTTAGTAGTAGTAGTTGTAGTAGTAGCAACAATAGTTGCCATAGCTGTAGCTGTAGTTGTAGTTGTAGTAGTAGCAGTAGTTATTATTGTTGTTATTATTGCAGTTGTTGTTGTACTAGAAGTTGTAACAGTAGTAGTCATATGAGTAGTAGTAGTAGCAGTAGTCATAGTCGTAGTAGCTGTAAGTGTAGGAGGAGGAGTAGTAGCAGCAGCAGTTGTAGTTGCTGTAGTAATTATAGTATTAATGATGGTGGTGGCGGTAGTAGTAGGTGTAGAAGTAGCAGTAGGATTTGGAGTAGGAGTAGTAGTAGTCATAGAAGTAGTAATATTAGTAGTAGGACTACTAGCAATAGTTGTAGTTGGAGTAGTAGTCGGAGTAGGAGTAGTAGTTGTATTAGAAGGAGCATAAGTAGGAGGAGGAGGAGTAGTAATAGTAGTAGTTATTGCAATAGTAAGAGGAGTAGCAGGAGTAGTAGTATGAATAGTAGTAGTTGGAGTAGTTATAGTAGTTATAGTAGTAGTAGCAATAGGAGTTAGTAGCGGTTGGAATTGGAATAGGAGTGGTAGTAATAGTAGCAGTAGAAGTAGCTGCAGCAGTTGTTGTAGTAGTAGTAGCAGTAGTACGTGCGAAAGTAGGAGTTGTAGTAGTAGTAGTAGTAGCAGAAACTACGGCAGAAGAAGCCATAGTACTAGCAGTAGTAGTAGAGTAGTAGTAGTTGTTGTACAAGTAACAGAAATATAAGAAGTAGTAGCAACAACAGTAGCAGTAGTAGTAGCGATAGTTGTAGCAGCTATAGTAGTACTAGCTGTAGGAGAACTAGTAGTTGTAGTAGTAGTCATAGTAGTAGCAGTAGCAACTGTTGTAGTAGAGTAGTAACAGTAGTAGTAGTAGTAGTAGTATTAGCAACATCAACAACAAAAGTAGTAGTAGCAGTAGTAGTAGCAGTAGTAGTAGTAGCAGCAGCAGCAGCAGTAGGAGTAGCAGTAGCAGGAGCAACAGCATCAGCAGCAGCAGCAGTAGTAGGAGTAGTATCAGCAACAGCAGCAGCAACATCAGCAGTAGTAATTGTAGTAGTAGTATTAGTAGTATAAGCAGGAGCAGAAGTAATAGTAGTAGTAGTAGTAGTAGCAGTAGTAGTTGTAGGAGAAGTAATAGGAGTAGTAGTTATTGTAATAGTAATTGTAGTAGTGGTAGTAGTAGTAGTGTTATCAACAGTAGTCGCAGAGCAATAACAATAGTATTAGTAATAGTAGTAATAGATGTAGTAGTACTAGAAGTAGTAGTTGTTGTTGTAACGTTAGTAATTGTAGTAATAGCGGTAGTAGTAGGAGTTGAAGTAGCTATAGTAGTAGTAGTATTAGTAGTAGTCGCAGTAGCTACAGGAGTGGGAGTAGGAGTAGTAGTAGTAGTAGTTGGAGGAGGAGTAGTAGTGCCAGTGGCACTAGTAGGAGTTGCGGTACAAGTGGTAATAAGAGTAGTAGTAGTAATACTAGTAATATTAGTATCAGTAGTAATAGTAGTATATTAGGAGTAGTAGTAGCAGCAGTCGCAGCATTAGCAGTATTAATAGCATTAGCAGTTGTAGTCATAGCATTAGTAGTAGTAGGAGTAGTAGTATCAGCAGCAGAATCAATAGTAGTAGTAGTAGTAGTAGTAACATAAGCAATAGGCGTTGGAGTAGGAGGAGCAGAAGGAGTAGTACTAGCAGTACTAGTAGTAGTATAAATAGTAGTAGTAGTAGTAGTAGCAACAGTAGTAGTAGCAGTGGTAGTGGAAGAAGCAGCAGTAGCAATAGTAGTAGTAGTAGTAGTTGTAGCAGTGATAGCAGTTGTAGTAGTGATAGTCATAGTAGTAGTTGTAGTAGTACTAGTAGTAGTAGTAGTAGTAGTAGTAACGGTACTAGTAGCCGAAGTAGTCATAGTGGGAAAAGAAGCAGTTGTAGCAGTGGCAATAACAATAGTAGTAGTAGCAGCGTTTGTAGTAGTAGTATTAGTAGTAGTACTAGTAGTTGAATTAGTAGTAGTTGCAGCAGTAGTATCAATAGTTGTAGTGGTAGTTGTAGCAGCTGTAGTAGTAGCAGTACTAGTTGCAGTAGTTGTTGCAGTAGTAGCAATAGTAGCAATACTAGTAGTTGTAGTAGTTGTAGTAGTAGTAGCAACAACAGCAATATTAGTTAAAGTAATAGTAGTAGTAGTAGTAGTTGGGGTAGTGGTAGCAGCAGCAGCAGTAGTGTTATCAACGGCAGGAGTACTAGTAGCAATAGTTGCAGTAGCAGTAGGAGTAGTAGAAGTAGCAGTTGCCATAATAATAGTAGCAACATTAGTGTTAGCAATTGTAGTTGGCATTTGAGAATTAGTTGTAGTAGTCATAGTACTAGCAGCAGTAGCTGTAGTAGTAGTAGTAGTAGTAGCAGTAGTAGAAGCAGTAGCAGTAGTAGAAGTAGTAGTAGTTGTAGTACCAATTTGTCGAGTTGTAGTAGTTGTAGTAGTAGCAGGAGTCTAAGTAGTAGGAAAGGTAATAGTACTTGTTATTATTGGAAATGTAGTAGTAGTTGTTGTTGAAGAAGCAGTAGCAGTATAGTTGCAGTAGTAGTAGTAGTAGAAGAAGTAGTAGGAGATGTAGTCAAAGTAGTAGTAGCAGCAACAGTAGTAGTAGCCACAGAAGCAATAGAAGTAGCAATAGTAGTAGTAGTGGTAGTAGCAGCAGTAGCAATAGTAGCAACTTTGCACTAGTAGTTGTAGTAGTGGTAGTAGTAGCAATAGAAGCTGTAGCAGATGTAGTAGTAGTAGTAGGAGTAGTAGCAGCAGCAGCAGTAGTAGTAGTAGTAGGAGTAGTAGTAGTAGTTGCAATAGCAGTAGTTGTAGTAGTAGTAATAGTAGTAGGAGTGGTAGTAGTAGGAGAGGGAGTAATAGATGTCATTATTGTAAAAGTGGTAGAAGTGTTAGTTGTAGATGCAGTAGCAATATATTTCAAGTAGTTGTAGTACTAGTAGTAATTCAAGTAGATGTAGTAGTAGTAGTAGTAGTAGAAGTAGCAGCAGCAGCAGTAATAGTTATTGTTGTTGTAGTTGTAGTAGCAGCAGTAGTAGTGGAAGTAGTAGCAGTAGAAGTAGCAGCAACAATGGTAGTAGTAGCATTAGCAATAGTCGTAATAGTAGTAGCAACAATAGCAACAGTGGTAGTAGCAGTAATAGTAGTAGAAGTAGAAGAGGAAGAAGTTATAGTAGCAACATTAGTAGTAAGGGTAGCAGTAGTAGTAGTAGCTGTTATAGTAATAGTGGTGGTAGCGATAGCAGCAGTAGTAGTAGTAGTAGTTGCAGCAGCAGCAGTAGTCATAGCATTAGTGGCGGAACAAGTATTAATGGTGGTAGTAGTAGTAGGAGGAGGAATAGTAGCATTAGTAGCAAAAGTAGTAGTTGCAATTGTAGTAGTAGTAGTAGTAGCAGTTGTAGTAGCTGTTGTCGTAGTAGTAGTAGCAACAGAAGTAGTAGCAGTAGTACTAGTAGAAGTTGTAGTATAAGCAGTAGTAGTAGTAGGAGAAGTAGTAGTAGCAGTAGTATGAATAGTAGTACTAGCAGTACCAGAAGCAGTAGTAGTAGTAGAAGTAGTATTGGTAGAAGTAGTAGGAGTCGTAATAGTAGTAGTAGTGGCAGCAACACCTATAGTAGTATTCGTAGGAGTTGTAGCAAAAATAGTAGTATTAGTAGCAGTAGCAGCAGCAACATGAGTTTTAACAGTAGCAGTAGTAGTAACAGTAGTAGTAGCATTGGTAGTAGTTGTACCAGCAACATTCGAAGCAGTTGTAGTAGTAGTAGTCATAGTAGCATTAGCAGCAGCAACAATTATGGTACTAGAAGTATTACTAGTGGTAGTAGTAGTAATACTACTAGTAGTAGTTGTTGTTGTAGTAGGAGAAGTTATTATAGTAGTAGCAATAGAAGTAGCGGTAGTAATAGTAGTAGTAGTAACGAAAGTAGTAGAAGTGTCAATAGTAGTTGAAGTAGTGGCAGTAGTAGTAGATGTAGTAGCAGCAGCAGCAATGGTAGTAGCAGTATCAGCAGTAGAAATAGTAGTAGTTGTAGTAATTGTAGTTGAAGTAGTAGTTGAAGTACTAGTAGTTGTAGTACTTGTTGCAGGAGTAATAGTAGTAGTAGTGGTAATAGGAGGAGTAGTAGTAGCAGTAATAGTAGTACAAGTAGCAGTAGATGTAGTAGCAGTAGTAGCAGTAATACCAGTAGAAGAACTAGTAGTAGTAGTTGTTGTTGTTGTTGTAGTAGCAGTACTAGTAGTAGGAATAGGAGAAGTAGTAGTAGGAGGAGGAGTTGTAGGAGTGGTAGTAGTAGTCGTAGGAGTAGTAATAGGATTATAAATAGAAGTAGTAGCAAAAATAGCTGTGATAGTAGTAGAAGTAGTAGTAGGACTAGTAGTAGTAGTAGTAGAAGTAGTAGTCGCAGTAGTTGAAGTCGCAGCACTAGTATTAGTAGTAGTAGTAGTATTGGTAATAGTAATAGGAGGAGTTGAAGTGGTAGTAGTAGCAGTAGTATTAGTAGGCATATTTGTAGCAAAAGTTGTTGTCTTAGTAGCCATAGTTGTAGCAAAAGTAGTTGTAGTAGTAGCCGTATAAGCAGTAGTAGCAGTAATAGTACTATTAGTAATAGTAAAAGCAGCAGTAGTAGTAGTAGCAGCACTACTAGTGGTAATAGTTGTAATCATGGTAGAAGTAGTAGCGGTAGCAGTAGTAGCAACAACAATACAAGTAGGAGTAGCAATAGCTGCAGTAGTAGTAGTAGCAGCAGTAGTAGTAATAGTAGTAGTAGTTGCAATTGTCGCACTAGTAGTAGTGGTAGAAGTAGTTGTATTAGTATAAGTAGTAGCAGTAGTGCAAGTAGTAGAAGTAGTTGAAGCAGTAGTAGTAGCAGCAGTAGTAGAAACAGTAGTAGTATTAGTAGTAGTAGTATTAGTAGCAGTAGTAGTAGTACTAGAAGTAGTAGTAGTTGTACTACTACTAGCACCCATAGCAGCAACAACAGTATCAGTAGTAGTACTAGTAATAGTAGTGTAGTAACAGTAGTAGTAATGGGAGTAGTAATGGGAGTAGGACTAGTACTAGAAGTAGCAGTATTAGTTACTGTAGCTGCAGTAGTAGCATTAGTAGTAGTAGTAGCAATAGCAATTATAGCAGTAGTAGTAGTAGCAACAGTAGTAATAGTAGTCATAGCCGTAGAGATAGTAGTAGCAGCGGTAGTAATAGAAGTAGTAGTAGTAGTAATAGTAGCCGTAGCAATAGTAGTTGGACTAATAGTAATAGTTGTAGGAGTTGTAGAAGAAGTAGCAGTAGAGGTAGTAAAAGTTGTAGATGTAATAGTAGTAGTTGTTGTAGTAGTAGTAGTAGGGGTAGGAGTAGTAGTAGTAGTAGTAGTAGTAGTAGTAGTAGTAGTAGTAGTAGTAGTAGTAGTAGTAGTAGTAATAGTAGTATTAGTAATAATAGTAGTTGTAGGAGTAGTAATAATAGTAGCAGTAATAGTAGTAGTCTCAGTTGTAGCAGCAACAGTAGTAATAGTAGTTGTAGTATAGTATTTGTAATAGTAGTTGTATCAGTAGTGGTAATAGTAGTAGTAGTAGTAGCAGCAATTATAGTGCAGTAATAGTAGTAGTAGTTGTTGTTGTAGTAGTAATTATTGCTGTTGTAGTAGTCATAGTAGTAGTAGTAATAGTACTAGTTGTAATTATAGTACAAGTAGTAGTAGTAGGACGACAAGTAGTAGTAACAGTAGTAGTAGTTGCAAGAGCAGCAGTTGTAGTAGTTTTAAGAGCAAGAGCAACAGTAGTAGCAGTAAAAGTTGCAGCTATCGCAACAATTGTAGTTGTAGTAGCACTAGTAGTATCGGCAATAACAGCGAAAGTAAGTGTTGTTGTAGTAGTAGTTATTGTAGGAGTGGTAGTAGTAGCAGTAGCAGTAGAAGTAGTAGTAGTAATAGTAGCCATAGCAGCAATAGTAGTAGTCGTAGTTGTAGTAGTATTAGTAGCAATTTAGTAGTAGTTGTTATAGCAGCTGCAGGTGTAGTAGTTGTTATTGTAGCAGCAGAATTAATTGTAGCAATAGTAGTAGTAATAATAATAGCATAAGTAGTAGTAGTAGTAGTAGCAGTCATAGTAGCCATAGTAGTAGTAGCTGTAGTAGTAGTAATATTAGCAGTAGTAGTGGTAGTGAATGTAGTTGCAATAGTAGCAGTAGTAGTGGTAATTGTAGTTGTAGTAGAGGAAGCTGTAGAAGTAATAGTAGCAATGGTAGATGTAATAATTGAACCAGTAGTTGGAGTAGTAGTCGTGTTAGTTCCAGTAGTGGTAGTGCAAGAAGTAGTACTAGCAGCAGCAGTAGTAGTAGTGGTAGTAGCAGTAGTAGTAGTCGCACTGGTAAAAGTAGTAGTAGTAGCCTCAGTTGTTGTAGTTATAGTTGTATTAGCAATAGTAACAGGAATAGTAGTAGTGACAGTTGTAGTAGCAGTAGAAGTAGTAGTAGTAGCAGTAGTAGTAGTAGATTTTGTAGCAGTAGTAGCAGTAATTGTAGTATGAGCAGTAGTAGCAGAAATAGCAATAGTACTAGCAAAAGTAGAAGTACTAGTAATAGTTGTTGTAGGAAAAATAGTAGTTGTTGTTGTTGTAGTAGTAGTAGTAGTAGTAATAGTAGTAGTGGTAGTAGCACTACCAGTAATAGTAACAGTAGTAGCACTAGCAGTTGCAGTAGTAGGAGCAGTAGTCCAAGTAGTAGGAGGAATAGTAGTTGGAGTAGCAGTAGTAGTAGTATCAGTAGCGATAGTAGTAGGGGCAATAGTGTCAGTCGTAGTAGTTGTAGTCGAAGTAGCGGTGGTAGCAGTAGCTGTAGCAGTAGTAGTAGTAGTTGTAAGAGTAGTAGTAGAAGTGGTATTAGTAGTAGTAGTTGTTGTTGTTGCTGTTGTAGCAGTAAGAGTTGTAGGAGTCGTCACAACAATATTAATAGCATTTGTAGTAGTAGGATTAGTAATAGTAGCAGTGCTAGTAATAGAAATAGAGATAGTAGTAGTAGTAGTAATACTAGAAGTAGTAGTAGTACTAGCAGTAGTTGTTGTTGTTGTTGTTGTAGTAGTAGTAGTATGAGTAGTAGTAGTATAAGTAGTAGTAGTAGTAGTTGTGGTGGTTGTTGTCGCAGTAGTAGAAGTTGTAGTTGTTGTTGTTGTTTTAGTAGTAATAGTTATTGTAGTAGTACTAGTAGTTATTGTTATTGTGGTTGTAGTAGCAGAATTAGAAATAATAGTAATAGTTGTACTAGTAGTAGAAGTAGTAGCGGCAGCAGTAGTTGTAGTTGCCCCAGTAGTAGTCCCAACAATGGCAACAGTAGCTGTAGTAGTAGTAACAGTAGCAACAACAATAGCAATAGTAGCAGCAATAGCAGTAGCAATAGTAGAAGTAGTAGTTATTGTATTAGTAGTTGTTGTGGCATTAGCAGTTGTAGTACAAGTATGGGTAGCAGCAGCATTAGATGTAGAAGTAACAGTATGAGTGGTAGTAGTAATTGTAGTAGTAGTACAAGTAGAAGTAATAGTAGTAATAGTAGTAGTAGTAGTAGTAGTAGTAATAGGAGCAGTATTAGTAGTTGTGCTTGTAGTAGTAGTAATAGGAGTAGTAGTAGCAGTACTAATATTGGTAATAGTAGTAGTAGTAGTGGGAGTTGGAGTAGAAGTAATAGTAGAAGTAGCAATAGTAGTGGTAGTAGAAGTTGCAGTAGAAGGAGTAGGAGTAGTAGTAGCAGTAGTAGGAGTTAGGGTAGTAATAGTAGTGGGAGTAGGAGTAGTGGGACAAGTACTGTAGTAGTAATAGCAGCAGCTGCAGCAACAATAGCAGCAGCAATAGTCGTAGTAGTTGTAGTAGTAGTAAAAGTAGTAGTAGTATTAGTTTTATTAGCAGTAGTGCTAGTAATAGTAGTAGTAGTCGTAGTAGTAGTTGTAGTAGGACTACTAGTTGTTGTAGTTGTACTTGTAAAGTAGTAGTAGTAGTAGTAGTAGTAGTAGAAGTTGAGGTAGGAGTAGTTGGAGTGGAAGTAGGAGTTGTCATAGCAATGGTAGTAGAAGCATTAGTAGTTGCAGTAGTAGAAGTTGCTCTAGTAGTAGGTGAACTAGTAGTTGTAGTAATAAGACTACTTGAATTATTATTATTAGTAGTAGTAGTAGCTATAGTAGCAACAGCAGCAGTAGTACTCGAAGTAGTAATTGTACTAGTTTTTGTAGTAGTAGTTGTTGTTGTAGTTGTAGTAGTAGTATTAGTGGTAGTTGGTGTAGTAATAGTAGTGGTAGTGGTAGGAGTACTAGTAGCGGTAGTTGTATTAATAAAGTAGTAGTAGTTATTGTTATTGTAGTAGTAGTAATAGTAGTAGTAGGAGTAGTAGAAGTAGTAGAAAGGCTATGAGTTGTAATATTACTATGAGTAGCAGTAGTAGTTGTACTAGTGGGGATTGTAGTAGTAAAGTAGTAGTAGTAGTGGTAGTAGTATACTAGTAGAATAGTAATAGTAATAGTAGAGTGGTATTAGTGGCGATTGTAGTCAGAGTAGGAGTAGCAGTAGTAGTAGGAGGAGTAGGAGTAGTAGTAGTAATAATAGAAGAAGTAGCAATAGTAGTTGTAGTAGCAGTAGCAGTACTAGTGGCGATTGTTGTAGTAGTTGCAATAGTAGCAGTACTACTTGTAGTTGTAATAGTAGTAGTTGTTGTGGTAGTGGTAGTAGTAGTAGCAGTAGTAGGAGTAATGGTAATAGTAGTAGTAGTAGTAATAGTTGTAGCATCAGTAGTAGTAGGCATACTATTGTTAATTATAGTAGTAATAGTAGGAGTTGGAGTAAGAGTAAGGGTAGTAGTAGTAGTTGTTGTAGTAGTAGTAGTAGTAAGGGTAGCAGAAGTAGGAGTAGGAGTAGTAGTAGGAGTAGTAAGAGTAGTAGTAGTAGTAGCAGGAGCAGGAGTAGGAGTAGGAGTCATAGTAGAAGTTGTAGTAGTAGTGGTCGGAGCAATAGTAGAAGTATTAGTAGTAATAGTAGAAGTAAGGCATAGTATTAGTAGTATTACTAGTAGGAATAGTAGTAGGAGTATTAGTGGTTGGTGTGGCAGACGTAGTAGTAGTTATTGTTGCAGTAGTAGGAGTAGGAGTAGTAGTAGTAGTAGTAAGAGTATGATTAGTAGCAGTAGTAACAGGAGTAGGAGTAGTAATAGAAGCAATAGTTGCAGTAATAGTAGGAGTAGTTGTAGTAATAGTAGTATTACAAGTAGTAGGGGTAGGAGTAGTAGTAGTAGGGGTTGTAGTAGTTGGAGTAGTGGTAGTAGTACTAGTAGTAGGAGTTGTAGTAGCAACAGGAGTTGGAGTAGGAGGTGTAGTAGTAGGAGGAGTTGGAGTAGTAGTAGTTGTTGTTGTAGTAGTAGCAGCAGCAGCAGCAGCAGCAGTAGTAGCAGCAGCAGTAGTTGTTGTAGTAGTTGTTGTTGTAGGAGTAGTGTTAGTAGTAGTAGGAGGAGTAGTAGGAGTAGTAGTAGGAATAGTAGTAGAAGTAGTAGTAGTAGTAGTAGTAGTAGGAATGGTTGTAGTCATAGTAGTAGGAGTAGCTGTAGTAGGAGTTGCAGTTGTGGTAGTGGTTGGAGTAGGAGGTGGACTAGTAGTTGTAGTAGTAGTAGTAGTGGAAATAGTAGTAGTTGTAATAGTAGTGGGAGTAGTAGTAGTAGCAGAAGTAGTAATATTAGTGGTGGTAGTAGTTGTAATCATTACAGCAGTATTAGTATTAGTAGTAGCGGTCATAGTAGTAGTTGTAGTAGTAGTAGTAGTATTCGTAGTAGTTGTAGTAGTTGTGATAGCAGCAATAGTCGTAGATGTTGTTGTAGCCGAATTAGTAGTTGTAATAGCAGCAGCAGTAGTAATAGTGGAAGGAGTATTAGGAGTAGTTGTAGTACTTGTAGTTCTAGTAGTATTAGGAGTAGCAATAGTAATGGTAGTAGCAGTGGTTGTGGGACTAATATTAGTATTAGTAGTAGTAGTAGTAGGAGGAGTAATAGTAATAGTATTATTATTATTATCAGTAGTCATAGTTGTAGGACTACTAGTGGTAGTTGTTGTTGTTGTAGTAATAATAGAAGTAGTAATAATAGGAGAAGTATTAGTAGTAGGAGAAATAGTAGTAGCGGCAGTAGCTACAATTGTATTCGTAGTGCTAGAAGTAGACGTAGTATCTGAACTAGTAGCAGTAGCAATAACAGTAGTAGTAGTAGTAATGGTAGTTGCATTAGTAGCAGTAGTAGCATTGGTTGTAGTAGTAGTAGTAGTAATAGTAGTAGTAGCAGTAGTAGTAATAATAGTAGTGGTAGTAGTAGTAGTAGCAGTTGCAGTAGTTGTAGCAGTAGTAGCAGTAACAACAATAATAGTAGGAGGAGATGGAGTAGTAGTAGTAGTTGTTGTTGTAGTAGTAGAAGTAGTAGTAGTAATATTTGCAATAGTATCACTAGTATTAGCAATTGTAGTAGTAGTAGAATTAGTAGTAGTGGCAATAGTAGTAGAAGTAGCTATATAAGCTGTGGTAGCAGTAGTGGTAGTAATAGTAGTAGTAGAAGTAACCGTAGTAGCAATTTTGGAAGTAATAGTATTGATAGTAGCAACAGTAGCAATTGTTGCAATAGTAGTAATAGTAGTAGATGCAGTAGTCGTGGAAATAGTAGTAGTAGCAGTAGCAACAGCAGTGGAAGTAGTAGTAGTGGCAGCCGTAATAGTGGCAATTGTCGTAGTAGCGGAAGAAGCAGCAGCTACAGTAGCTTAACAGTTGTAGTAGAAGTAGCAGTGGTTCTAGCAATAGTAGTAGTAGTAGTTGAAGTAGCAGCAGAATTACTGCAACTCCTACTCCTTCTTGGGCAACTACTGCTACTACTCCTATACCTACTACAACTACCACTTCTCCTACTCCTACTATACTAACACTTCAACAACTACTGCTACGATTATTGCTACTTCTACAACTATTCATACTCTTGCAACTACTACTACTACTCCTTCTCCTACTACAGCTACTCCTAATCCTGCTGTTGTTGCAGCTGCTACTACAACTTCTGCTACTGCTGCTACAACTTCTACTGCACTCTACTACTAACTAACACAAGTCGTACTACTACTATTGAACTATTACTGCCAATACTATTACTCTACTTCTACTACTGCTACTACTACTAATAGAACACTACGTAAATACTCCTACTGCCTCTACAAACTACTTCTATACTATCCTAACACAACGACAACGACTTCTATGACACTGCTACTTGTATATGCTACTACTATTACTCTACTACTAAGACTACAACAACACTACTACTTCTACTACTACTACTCCGCCTCCTCCTACCACTATTACTCCTACTACTCCTACAACTACTACTCGAACTCATACTACTACTACTATAACTACAAATGCTAAATTACTACTGCTGCTGCTACAACTGTTTTTACAACTACTACTAAAACAACTACCACTGCTACTACAAATACTACTATTACTACTACTATTACTACTACTACTACTACTACTTTTAATACTACTACTTCTACTACTACAAGTACCCCTGTTGCTGCTATTACTACTACTACTACTACTACCCCTACCACTACTACTACTGCTACTACTACTAATCAAACTTCTACTACTACAACAACTACTACACCTACTAGCACTCTTATTACTACTGCTGCTGCTGCTTCTTCGACTACAACTCCTTCCCCTACTACTTCTGCTGCTACTACTACTCCTATTACAACCACTACTGCTACCACTACTGTTGCTACTACTACTTCTACTTCTACTCCTTCTACTGCTACTTGTACTACTATTGCTGCTTCTACTAATTCTACGACTACTAGTACTACTATTATTACTGCTGCTGCTCCTCCTACTACTCCTACTACAACTATTGCTACCCCCACAATAACTACAACAACTAATATGACTACTACTCCAACTACTTCTATTACTCCTACTCCAACTCCAACGGCCACTCCTACTCCTACTACTACTACGAATACCACTACTCCTAATACTGCTAACACTACGCCTACAACAACAACTACAACCACTATTACTACTACTACTACTACTACTACTACTACTACTACTGTTTCTAAGACCACTTCTACTACTACTCCTAGTCCAACTATAGCTACTACTACTCCTACTCCTACTTCTGCTACTACTACTACTACAGCTACTACAACTACCCCTACTTCTATGACAACTTGTACTCCAACTCCTACTACTACTACTACAACAAACAATAGTACTACTACTACTACTACTGATGTTGCAACTATCACTACCACTACTGCTGCTGCTATTATTACCACTACTCCTTGTACTACTACTTCTACTACTACTACTAATATTCCTACTACCACTACTACTACTATTACTACTACTACTACTACTACAACCACTACTAGTACTATAACTACTATTTCTTATACTATTACAACAACTACTACTACTCCTACTCCTACTCCAACTCGAACTGCTACCTCTACTACTACTACTACTACTAGTGCCACTACTCAAACTACTACTACCCCTATTACCACTCCTATACCGACTCCTACTACTACTACTACTACTTCCACTAATACCCCTACTACTAATACCCCTACTACTAATACCCCTACTACTACTACTGCTACTACTACTACTACTACTACTACTGCTACTACTACTATTATTATTATTACTACTACTACTACTACTACAACTGATACTACTACTATTACTACTACTAATGCTACAATGATTACTATTACTACCACTACTACAACTACTACTCCTCCTACTACTCCTACTTCTACTCCTCCTACTACTACTACTCCTACTTCTACGCCTACTACAACTATTACTACTCCTACTCCTAGCACTACTAGAACTACTGCTACTACTTTTTCCACTACTACTAAAACAACTGCAGCTGCTACTACCACCACCACCGCCACCACCGCCACCACTACTACTACTACCGTTACTACTACCACTACTCCTACTACTACTGCTACTACTGCTACTACTACTGCTGCTACTGCTACTACTTCTACTACAACAAACACTGCTACTACTACTCCCACTACTCCCACTACTACTACTATCAATACCACTACTACTTCTACTACTACTATTACTACTAATACTACTCGTATTACTATGACTACGACTACTACTACTACTACTTCTACTACTACTACCACCACAATTACTACTACTACTCATACTATTACTTCTAGTGCTACTACTACGACTAGTGTTACTAGTACTCCTGCTGCTACTCCTGCTATTGCTGCGGTTGTTGTGGATGCTACTGCTACTGTTGCTATTCCTACGGCTACTGTAGCTACTAGTACTACTGTCGCTGCTACTACTGCTACTATTGTTACAACTACAACAACTACTACTTCTCTTACTACTACTACAAGTACTACGATTCCTACAAATACTACAGCAACAACTACTGTTATTACCACTACTAATGCTACTACTACAACTACTACCACTACTTTAACTACAACTATTACTCCTACTACTACTCTTACTACTACTACTACAACTACTAATATGACTACTACTACTACTACTACTATTACTAATACCACCACTACTATGCCTGCTGCTACTACTACTGCTACTAGTAATGTCGCTACTACGTCTGCTACTCCTACTACTTGAACTACCACTACTACAACTATTACTATTACAATAACTACTACTATTTCTACTACTATGATTACTGTTACTACTACTACACCTACTACAACTACTACTTCTACTACTGCAACTACTACTTTTACTACTAGCTCTACTACTACTACTACTACTATTGTTACTTCACTTCTACAACAACAACTACTACTAATACAAATACTTCTCCGACAACTACTACTACTACTACAAATAATACTACTACTGCTACTACTACAACTCCTAAAACTTCTCCTACTACTACCACTACTACTCTTGCTAATACTACTACTACTCCTATTGCCACCAGAAATACTTCAACTACTACCACTACTACAACTACTGGTACTACCTCTACTACTATGACTGCTAGGACTACTACTATTACCCCTACTGCTTCTTCTACTACTCCTACAGCTAGTACTAATACAACTATTACTTCTACTTCTACTATAACTACTGCTGCTGCTACTACTACTCTCACTACTAGTACTACTACTGTTGTTGTTACAACAACTACAACTACTACTACTTCTACTACCACTACTACTACAACTTCTGCCACTACTGCAAGTACTTGTTCTACTATTACCTCTACTACTACTTCTACTGCAAGTGTTACTACACTACTACTACAACAACAACAACTACTACTACGAAGACCATGCCTACACCAACTCCTACTCCTTCTACTACAACAACTACTACTACCTCAACTACAGCAACAACAACAACAACTACTACTACTACTACTACTTCTAATACTACAACAACAACAACTGCTACTATAAGTACTACTGCTGCAACTTCTACTACTACTACTACTACTCATATTACTACACTACTACTACTACTACAACTACTACTAGTACTACTACCAGTACGATTTCTGCTACTACTACTATTACTACTATTGCGGCTACTTCTACTACTACTATTATTGCTGCGACTACTACTACGACGACTAGAATAACTACTACTCCCACTATTATTTTTATTGCTACTACTAAAACTACTGTTGCTAATACTACTACTACTAGTAGTAGTATTACTGCTACTACTACTACTGCTTCTATTGCTACCAATACTCCTACTACTCCTCCAATTACTACTACAACTACTACATCTACTACTGTTACTGCAACAACAACTACTACTTCTACAACTGCAACTATTACTCCTACTACTACTCTTACTACTACTACTACTACCACTAGAACTACTACAACAATAACAACAACAACTACTACTACTACTACTTGCACTCCTACTACTCTGTTGCTACCCCTACAATTGCTACTATTATTACAACTACTCCTACTATTGCTACTAGGACTGTTACTACTACTATACTACTTCTACTACTACTACTACTACTACTATTACTCCTCCTACTCCAACTACTGCTGCTGCTACTGCTGCTACTACTACTACTACTACTACTACTACCACCAGCACTCCTATGACTACTACTACTACTGCCACTCCTATGACTACTACTCCAACTACTACTCCAACTACTACTGCAACTACTAGTACTACTTCTACTATTTCGCAAACTGCTACTACTACTATTACTGCTACAACTTTTAATACTACTGCTACTGCTACTAATACAACTAGTACTACCACTATTATTGCTACTTCCACATCTACTACTGCAACAATTGCACAGATACTACTACGACTACTACTGCTGCTGCTACCATTGCTACTAATATTACAACTAGTTCTCCTACAATTACCACTACTGTTACTACTACTACTATTGCTGCAATAACAACAACAACAACAACTACTGCTACAATAACAATAACAACAACAACAACAACAACAACTACTACTACTACTATTGCAACTAGCACCACGACTACTACTAATACAACTTATGCTACAACAACTACTGTTGTTGCTGCTACTCTACTTCTCCTACTCCTACTACTACTGCTATTACTGCTGCTACTACTGCTAATACCCATATTACTATGTCTACTGCTACTACTACTACAACTAATACCATTACTACTATTACGACAACTACTACTGCAAGAACTATGACTACTGCGACTACTGCTACTACTGCTACCATAACCACAGTTGTTGCTACAACTACTTATCATGCCGCTACTACTGGTCCAACTATAATTACTACTGCTGCTGCTACTGCTACTACTCCACTACTAACACAACTGGTATAATAATGACTGCTACTACTACTACCGCTGCTACTATTACTACTACTACTACTACTATGGCCATAACTTCTACTACAATAGCTACTACTACTACTACTACTACTACTGCTTTTCGTACTACTACTACTGCACCTACTGCTACTACCACAGCTACTACTATTGCAACTACTACTACTATAACTACTACAATCGTCATTACTGCTACTACAATGACTACAACAACAACAACTTCTACTATTACTATGTCAACAACAACAACAACTACTACTGCTATTACCATTACTATTGCTACTATTGCTAGTACTACTACTACTATTGCGACTACCACTACTACTATTACTTCTCTTATTACTACTACCATTGCCACAACTACTATAGCTCCTACAATAGCTAATACTACTACTTCAACTACTACAACTACTACTACTACTATACTCCTACTAGTACTACTTCTACAGCTGCTATTGCTCTACAGCTACAGCCATTACTACTACTACTGCTACTACTATTACAACAACTACTAATACTACTATTACTACTTCTACTACTGTCACTACTTCTATTACTCCTACTACTTCTACTATAGTTACTACTATTGCTATTGCAAATTCTATTGCTACTGCAACTTTTGCTACTACTACTTTTGCTCCTACAACTACTACTGCTATAGCAACTACTATTACTGCTACTACTGCTACTACTGCTACCACTACTACTATAGGCACAACTATTACTACTACTACTGCTACAACTGCTATTACTGCTACTACTACTACTACAACAACTACCACTAATACTACGACCACTACTATTACTGCTACTACTGCTACTTCTACAACGACTACTACTAATATTACTACTACCACTATTACTACAACAACTTCTACTACTACTAATTCTCTTACTAAAACTACTTCTGATAGTACTACTGCTATTGCTGCTACTGTTGCTACTCTTACGACTACTACTACTACTACGACAACTACTACTTCTGCTACTATTACTACTACTACTATTGATACTACTACTACTAAAACTGCTACTAGTGCAACAACTGCTACTCCTATTTCTACTGCTATTACGAGTACTATTGCTACCACTACTATGACGGCTCCTATGACTACCTATTACTACTACAATTAACGCAACTACCACTACAACTACCATAATTGTTACAACTACTACTGCTTTCGCTCCTGCTACTATAACTACGGCTACTACTAATACTACTTTTGTTGTTGCTACCGTTGCTACTAATGCTATTCCCATAACAACAACAGCAACGACAATAACAACAACAATAACAACTACTACTAATACTACTACTGCAAATGGTACTAATAATATTACTATTGCTGCTGTAGCTATAGCGACTACTAAAACTACTACTACTACTACTACAACAACTACTACTACTGCTACTCTTACACCAACTCCTCCTTCTACTACAACTACTACGTCTACTACAACTACTACGTCTACAACTACTACTATTATTACTACCACTACTACTACAGCTACAACAACAATAACTACTACTAGTACAACAACTAGTACGATTACTACTACAAGTATTATTACTACTACAACTGCTACTATTACTACTACGAGTAGTACGTCCACTGCACCTAATACTATTGTTACTACTACTGCTATTATAACAACTGCTACTACCACTACCACCACCACTACTACTACTACTTCTATTGCTACTACTACTCCTCCTCCTACTCCTACTACAACTACCACTAATACTACTCCTCCTCCTCCTATTACGACGACTACTACTACTACTACCCTTCCTCCTATTACTACTACTACAACTACTACTGCTACTACTACTACTACAACTACAACTACTAGTCCTACTACTACTCTTACTACTACTGCTGCTAGTACGACTATTACCACTACTACTACTACAACAACAACAACAACAACAACTACTACTACTACAACTACTACTACTCCTGGTACCACTACTACTGCTACTACTCCCACTACCACTACTACTACAACCACAACTACTCCTCCTACTACTATTCTTACTACTACTACTACTACCACAACTACTACTGCTACTACTAATAATCCTACTACTATTATTGCGGCTATTGCTATTACTATTGTTGCCACTATTACTACTACTACTACTGCTGCTACTACTGCTACTACTACTAGTTCTACTTCTACAGCTACTACTACTGCAACTACTACAATTACTACAACTACAACTACTACTGCTACTTTTACAACTACTATTACTGCTAGTACTGCTACTACATTTGCTACTTCTACTACAATAACAACAACTACTAGTAGTAGTCGCATAGCTACTAAAACTCATAATACTACTACTACTACTACTACTAGTATTACTGCTATTACTTCTAATACTACCACTACTAGGACAACTACTACTACTATTGCTACTGCTACTGCTACTACTACTACTACTACTGCTACTACTGCTTCTACTAGTATTATTGCTACTACAAGTACTACTACAAGTACTGCTACTACTATTACAACTAGTACTACTACTACGACTACGACTTCTACTACTACAACTGCTACTCCTGATGCTACTATTTCCACTACTGCTACTATCTCTAATGCGACTAATACTACTACTTCTAATACTGCAACTACTACTACTATTGATACTGTTGCTTCTACTACTACTATTACTTTTTCTATTACTACGGTTTCTGCTGCTGCTACTACTACTACTCCTATTACTACTATTACTACTACTAGTACTACTATTTCTACTACTTCGCAAACTGCTGCTACTACTACGAGTACTACAATTGCTACTACTACTGCTACTGGTACTAATACAACTAGCACTACTAAAATTATTGCTGCTTTTACTGCCATTACTGCTACAATTACACTAACACTACTACTACTACTAATGCTACCACTACTGCTAATATTACTACAAGTTCTCCGAGAATGACCACTACTGCTACTACTACAACTGCGGCTACAACTACTACTAGTACTACTACTGGTGCTACCACCATGGTTACTACTAATACTACTTGTGCTACTACAACTACTGCAACTGCTACTACTCTACTTCTCCTACTCCTACTATAGTTGCTACTTCTACTACTACTGCTGCTAATACTTATATTACTATGCCTACTGCTACTATTACTACAACTAATACTACTAGTACTATTATGACTACTACTACTAGGAGAACAACAACTACTACGACTACTGCTACTACTGTTACCACTACTGCTGCTACTGCTATAACTACTTCTTCTGTCACAACTGCTGCTACTACTACAATTACTACTTCTACTACTACAGCTATTATTCCACTACCAACACAACTAGTACAACAATGATTGCTACTACTACTACTTCTACTGCTACTATTACTACAACTACTACTGCTACTGCTATTACTTCTGCTATAATAGCTACTACTATAACTACTGCTACTAGTGCTTCAGCTACTACTACTACTACTACTACTATAACTATTACTAGTGCACATACGGCTACTACCATTGCTACTACTACGACTACTATAATGACCACCACTACTACTACAACAACTACAACAATGACAACAACAACTACTACTACCTTTAATACTACTATTAATGCTAGTACTACTACTACTACTGCGACTACCACTACTACTATAACTTCTCTTATTACTAACTCTACTGCCACAACTACTACAACTACTAATAATAATACTACAACTTCTACTACAACTACTACAACTACTATTACTACTCTACTACTATAGCCATTACTAATAGTACTGCTACTACAACTACAACAACTCCTATTACTCCTACTACTGCTAGCACAACTACTACTCCTACTACTACTGTAGTTACTGCTTTGGCTACTACAACTACTGCTGCTACTGCTACTTCTGCTACTACTATTATTGCTCCTATAACTACCACTATTATAGCAACAAGTTCTACTGCCACTACTGATACTATGGCTACTGCTACAACCACTACTACCATTGCTACTACTACTACAACTGGTACAACTATTACTGCTACTACTACTACAACAACAACAACAACAACAACTACTACTACAACTACTACTACTGCCACTACTGTTATTGCTACTATCGCTACTACTGCAACAACTACTATTAATATTACCCCTACCACTATTAGTACTACTACTTCTGCTACTACTATTTGTCCTACTACTTCTACTTCTGATACTACTACTGCTACTATTGCTACTGCTACAATGCTTACTATTTCTACTACTAATACTAATACTAGTTCTACTACTATTACAACTACTACTTCTGTGACTACTACTACTACAAATGCTTCGACTGCAACAACTATCACTACTATTGCCGCTGCCACTACTACGGCTGCTACTACTACTGCTACTACCAGTACTACTACCACAATTACTATAATAGCTATTACTATTGCTACAGCTACTATTACTACAACCGCTACCACCACAACGACTACAACTACTATTCCGGTTTCTACTACTACTACTACTATTGCTACTGTTGCTGCTTCTATAACTACTACAATAGTTGTTGCTGCTACTACTATAGCTGCTGCTGCTATAATTACTACTGCTACAACTCACACTACTACTACTGCTACTACTGGGACTACTACTACTGCTGCTGCTCTTACAACTGCTACTACTAGTACTTCTACCACTGCTACTACCTCTGCTACTACAGCTACTACTGCCAGTACAATTATTAATACTTCTACCACTACTACTACTATGGCTACAACTAGCACTACTACTACCACTGCTTATTCTACTACTGCTACTACTACTTTGGCTACTTCTATTACTACTACTACTACTTCTACTACAATAACTAGGGCTACACCTACTAGTAGTAATAGCAATAGTAGCAGTAGTAGTAATAGTAGTAGTAGTAGCAGTAGCAGGAGTAATAGTAGAAGTAGTGCTACTACTTTTACTACTCCTATCACAACTACTACTACTCCTACTACTACTATTAATACTTCTGTTGTATCTACTACTACTACTACAACTATTATTACTGCTACTTCTGCTATTGCTACTACTACTACCGCTGCTGCTACTAATTTTGCTACTACTACTACTACTACTACAACTACAACTACAACTACTACTACTACTTCAACAACTACTAATATTACTATGACTACTACTACTACTACTATTACTACTACTACTAGCACTATTAGTACCGTTACTACTACAACTACAACTCCTACTACTACTATTAATACTACTATGACTTCTACTACCACAAGTGCTACTACAACTACTGCTACTTCTGTAACTACTGTTGTTGCTATTGTTGCTATTGCAACTATTACTACTACTACTCCTATTGCTACTACTTTTACTACTACTACAATTACTACTACTACTACTACTAATACTGCTACTGCTACTACAACTACTGTTGTAGCTACTGCTACTATTCCAATAATTATTACATCTACTACTACTTCTACCACTCTTATTTTTACTACAATTACTACTACTACTAGTACTGCTATTACTGCAACAACTAGTACCACTACTACTGTTGTTGCAGCTGCTACTACTAATACAGCTACTATAACTACTATTATTACTATTACTACTACAACAACTACTACTGCAACTACTACTACAACTACTACAGCTAATGCTACACAACTGGTACTACTATGGCTATTGTTGTTGTTGCTTCTGCTGCTACTAACACTATTACTGCTACTACTTCTCGTGCTACTACTACTATTGAAAATACTACTATTGTTTCCACTTATGTGACTACAATAACTACCGCTACTACTATTGCCACTACAGCTACTACTACTAAACTACTGCTACTATTATTGCCACTACAGCTACTGCTACGAAACTATTGCTACTACTACAACAACGATGACTAGTATTACTACTACAACAACTACTATGACTACTACAAGTGCTACTGCTACTACTCTTACTACTAATAATCCAACTACAACAACTGTTGCTACTACTACTCTTACTACTGCTTCAACTGCTACTGCTACTACAACTACTACTATTGCTACTACTGCAACTACTACGACTACTTCTGCTACTACTAGTTCTATCCCTACTACTCGTGCTACTATTGGGACTACTGCTACTGCTACAACTACTACTTATGCTACTACTGTTACTACTACTACTCCAACTATTACTAGTACTACTACTATTGCTACTACTACTACTACAACTACTACTAGTACTACTGCTGCTGCTGCTGCTGCTATGGCTACTACTACTACTCTTACTTCTGCTACACTACTACTACATCTGTTACTGCAACTACCACTACTTCAACTAATACTACTGCTACTATTACTATTGTTGCGACTACTTGTATTACTACTAATACTATTACTACTACTACTACTTCAATTACTATTAATGCTACTATTACTACTACTAGTTCTACAACTACATCTACGACTGGTACTACTATTACTATGACTGGAACTACTACTACTACTAATCATATTACTACCACTACTATGATTACTACAACTACTACTTCTATTGCTACTACTACAACTACTACTATTGTTGCTACTGCTCCAGCTACTACCTCGACTACTGCTATTACTGCTACCACTACTACACTACTACTACTGCTACTACTGCAAGTACTGTAGCTACTTCTACTACTACTAGTGCTACTGCTACTACTCTTGCTACTACTACCGTGACTACTACAACTACTACTAATACTACTTATACTACTACTGCTACAACTACTACTCCTACTACTATTACTACCACTACTGCTGCTACTACTACAGCTTCTACTACTACTCCTCTTACTGATGCTACAACTACTACTATTTCTGTTACTACAACTACCGCTACTTCAACTATACTACTACTAATACTACTACTACTTCCACTACTATTATAGCTACTACTAGTACTATTTTTGCAACTAAATCTATGACTGCTATTACTACTACTTCTGCTACTACAACTACTACAACTAATGCTAATCCTGCTACTACCACTTCTATGATTATCACAACTACTACTTCTGTTGCTACTTCTACAATAACTACTACTGCTACTATTGCTAGTGCTACTACCTCTACCACTACTACTACTGCTACTACTACTATATTACTACTATAGTACTACAACAACAACTACTACTAGCACTACTACTACTCCAACTGCTACTACAATTACTACTATGAATACTACTAGTACGAGTAGTAGCAGTACTACTATTGCTACTATAATAACAACACATATTGCTACTACTACCACTCCTTCTAGTACTAGTACTATTACTTTTCTACTAGTACTAGTACTATTACTTTTCTACTAGTACTACGGCTAAGGCTATTACTCTTGCTGTTGCTGCTACTAATACTGCTTCTACTATTGCTAATACTAGACCTATTTTTTCTACTACTTCTGCTATTACTACTATCACTACTACTAATGCTACTATTGCTACTAATACTTCTACTACTACTATTTCTGCTATGGCTACTATTACTATTACTACTACTACTATAGCTACTACTACTACTTCTCCTACTACTCCTACTACTACTATAGCTACTACTACTACTACTACTTCTACTACTTCTACTCCGACAACTATAGCCACTGCGGCTACCACTACTACTACTACAACAACAACTACTACTACTGCTACTACTGCTACTATTGCTATTATTACTACTGCTATTATTGCTACTACTACTACTACTACAACGACTAGTATTGTTGTTGTTACTGCAGCTGCTAATACTACTACTGAGACTGATACTACTAATGCTACTGCCGTTGCTGCTGGTGCTACTAATATACCTGTATTCATTCTACTTCTCCTACAAATACTTGTGCTACAACTACTACTGCTACAACTATGATGACTACTATTACTACTAATACTACTACTGCTACTGCTACAACTATGACGACTACTACTACTGTTGCTACTACTACTACTGCTACTGCTACTACTACTGCTACTGCTGCTACTACTACTACTACTATTATTGCTACTACTACTACTACTACTACTATCACTACAACTACTGCTGCTACTACTATAATTGATACCACTATTGCTACTAGTATAATTGTTACTGCAGCTGCTAATACTACTACTGAGACTGATACTACTAATGCTACTGCCGTTGCTGCTGGTGCTACTAATATACCTGTATTCATTCTACTTCTCCTACAAATACTTGTGCTACAACTACTACTGCTACAACTATGATGACTACTATTACTACTAATACTACTACTGCTACTGCTACAACTATGACGACTACTACTACTGTTGCTACTACTACTACTACTACTGCTACTACTACTGCTACTGCTGCTACTACTACTACTACTACTACTACTACTACTACTACTACTACTACTACTATCACTACAACTACTGCTGCTACTACTATAATTGATACCACTATTGCTACTAGTTGTAGTGGTCACTATAGTAGCAGTCAGACTGATAATAGCAAAATTAGTTGAAGTACGAGTAGTATTAGTAGTAGTACTAGTAGTAGTAGAAGTAGTTGTTGTCATAGTGGTAATAGTAACAGCAGCAATAGTAGTTATTGTAGTAGTAGTAGCTGTGGTAGCTATAGTAGCAGCAGTAGTATTAGGAGTAGTAGTAGTAGAAGAAGTAATTGTTGTCGTAGTAGTAGTAGTAGTAATAGTTATATTAGTAGTACTTGCAGTAGTAGAAGTAGTAGCAACTATAATTATAGTAGTTGTAATAGTAGTAGTATTTCCAATAGCGACAGTAGCAGTAGTAACAGTCAAAGTAGTTGTAGTAGTAGTTGTAGTAGTAATTGTAGTAGCAGTAGCAGCAGAAGTAGCAGTCAAAGTAGTGGTAGGAGGAGTAGTAGTAGAAGCAGTAGTAGTTGTTGTACTAGTATTAGTAATAGTAATGGAAGTAGTGGAAGTAGTAGTAGTGCTAGTAGTAGTAGTAGAAGAATAATAGTAGCAGAGCTAGTAGTAGTTGTTGTATTATAGTAGTGGAAGCAGTAGTAGTAATACTCATAGTAGTAGCAGTAGTAGTAGCGGCAGTAGTATTTGTTGGAGTCAGAGTAGTAGTAGGATAAGTGGCAGTAGCAATAGCAAAAGTAGTAGAGGAAGTTATAGTAGTGGCAAATAGTAGTAGTAGTAGTAGTAGAAGTAGTAGTAATAGTAGAAGTAGTAGTAGTAGTAGTAATAGTAGTAGTAGTAATTGTAGTGCAGTAGTAGCAGTAGTAGAAGTAGTAGAAGTATTTGCAATAGTAGTAATAGTTATAGATGTAATAGTAGTAGAAATAGTAGTAGTAACACTAGTAGTAGTAGTAGTTGTAGTAGTAGAAGCAGTAATATTAGTTTTAGTAGCAGCAGTTGTTGTCGGTGTAGTAGTAGCAGTAGTAATAGTAGTACGAGAAGTAGTAGTAATGGCAATAGTAGTTGTAACTATAGTAGTAGTAATAGTAGTAGTCGCAGCAATAGCTGCAGCAACAGTAGTTGAAGTCGCATGTACAGTAGTTGTAGTGTTAGTAGTAGTAGTAGTTGTTGTTGTTGTAGGAGAAGTTGTAGTTTTAGTAGTTATTATTGTTATAGGAGCGGTAGTAGTATTAGTAGTAGTAGCATTCGTATTTTTTATTGTATTAACAGCACCAATCATAGCAGTAGTTGTAATAGTGCTAGTAGTAGTACTAGTCGTAGTACTAGCAGTCACAACAACGGTAATTTTCATAGTCATAGTAGTAGTATTATTTCTTGTAGCAGTAGTAGTAGTAGTAGTAGTAGTAGTAGTCGTAGTAGTAGTAGTAGATGAAGTAGTAGTTGTAGCAGTAATTATAGTAGGAGTAGCAGTAGTTGTAAAAGTCGAAGTAGTGGTAGTAGTAGTACCTGTGGCTACAGTAGTAGAAGTAGTAGTAGTTCTATTAGTAGCAGTTCTGGTAGTAGCAGTAGTAGTATTAGTTGGTGTAGCAGTAGTAGTATTAGTTGTAGTAGTAACAACAATAAAAGTAGTAAAGGAAGTAGTAGTAGTGGCAGTAGTAGTTGTAGCCATAGTAGTAGTAGTAGTAGTATTCGTAGTAGTACTTGTAGCAGCAGTAGTAGCAGTTGTAGCAGTCGAAGTAGTGGTAGCAGTATTTACAGTAGTAGTAATAGTTGTTGTAGTAGTAGTAGTATTAGTTATAGTCGTTGTAGTACTTGTAGCAGTAGATATCGCATAAGTTGAAGTAGCAGTAATTGTATCAATAGTAATACTAGTAGTAGAAGTTATAGTGGTTGGAGTTATAGTTGTATTAGTAGCAGCATCCGCATTAGCAATGGTAGTGATAGCAATAGTAGCAGCAGCAAATGTAGTAGTAGTAGTAGCAGTAGTAGCAGTAGTAGTAGTAGTGGTAGTAGTGGAAGTAGTCGCAATAGAAGTAGTAGTAGTGGTAGCAGTAGTAGCAGTAGTTGTAGAAGCAGCAGTAGTAGTAGCAATAGTAGCAGTGGTAGTAGTAGTGGTGGTGCTAGTAGCGGTTGTTAAAGTGGTACTACTATTAGAAGCTATATTCCCTATGTAGTAGTAATAGCGATTGTCATAGTAGAAGTAGCAATAGTAGCAGTTGTAGCCATAGTAATAGTTGTAGCAGTAGTTGCAAAAGTAGTAGTAGTCATTGTTGTAGCAGCAATAGTTGTATTAATAGTAGTAGTAGTATTTGTAGTAGTGATAGCAGAATTAACAGTAGTAACCGTAGTAATAGCAATGGTTGTACTAGCGATCATAGCAATAGTTGCCACAGTCGTAGTAGGAGTAATAATAGTAGAAGTAGTAGTAGTAGTAGTTGTACGAGTAGAAGTAATAGTAGTAGTGGTAATACTAGTAGTAGCAGTAGTAGTAGCAGCAGTAGTTACATTAGTAGGAGTAGCAGTAGTAGTAGAAGAAGAAGTGGTAGGAGTAGCAATAGCAGCAGGAGAACTAGTAGTAGTAGTAGTAGTAGTAGTATCAGTAATTGTACTATCAGTAGTAGTAGCAGTAGTTACAACAATTGTATTGAAAGCAGTAGTAGTTGCGGCAATAGCAGTGGTAGTAGTAGCGGTAGTAGCAGTAGTAGTAGTGGTAGAAGTTGTAGTAGTCATAGTTGTACTAGCTGTAGTCGCAACTATAACTATAGTAGTAGTTGTAGTAGTAGCAGTTGTAGTAGTAGCAGTCATAGTAGCAGTAGATGAAGTAGTTGAAGTAGTACTAGTTGAGTAGTAGTAATAATAGGTGTACAAGTAGTAGTAGTAGTAGAAGTAGTGGAGGTAACTATAGTAGTAGTAGAAGTAGTAGCAGTAGTAGCAGCAATAGTAGTATTAACACTACAAGAAATAACAATAGTAGAAGTAATAGTCGTGGTAAAGTAGTAATAGTGACAATAGTAATTGTAGTTGTAAATAAATTAGTTGTAGTAGTTGTAATTGTAGTAATAGTAGCAATAGTAGTTGCAGTAGTGATAGTAGAACTAGTAGCAGCAGCAGTAGTAGCAGTAATGGAAGTAGAAGTAGTAGCAGCTACAGTAGTAGTAGTAGAAGTAGTAGTAATTATAGTAGTAGAAGTAGCAGCAGGAGTAGTAGTAATTGTAGTAGTAGAAGCAGCAGCTGGAGTAGTAGTAATAACAGTAGTTGCAGTTGTTGTAGTAGTAGCAGTAGTTACAATTGTTGCAATAGTAGCAGTAGTAGTAGTAGCGGCAACAACAATAGTAGTAGTACTAGTAGCAGTAGTAGTAGTAGAAGAGGAAGCAGTAGCGGTAGTAGTAGTAGTAGTAGTAGTGGATGTAGTATTATTATTAGTAAGAGAAATAGTAGTAGTAGTATATTAGCAGCAATAACAACAACAGTAGTTGCAGTAGTAGTAGTAGTGGTAGAAGTATTTGTGGCTGCAGTAGTAGTAGTTGAAGTAATAGAATTAGCAATAGTAGTAGTAGTAGTAGAAGTAGTAGTAGTAATAGTCATAGTTGTAGCAATAGTAGTAGTAATAGTAGTAATAGCCGTAGTAGTGGTAGTAGTAGTAGTAGTAACATCCGTATTTGTAGTAATAGTACTAGTAGCAGTAGTAACAGTAGTAGTGGCAGTTGTAGTAATAGTAGTAGGAGTAGTATAAGTAACGGCAGCAGAATTAGTAGCAGTAGAAGTATAAGTAGTAGTAGAAGTATGAGTAGTAGTTGCAGTAATACTAGCAGTGAACGTATTACGAGTAGTACCTATAGTGGTAGTAATAGAAGTAGTAGCAGTAGTAGTGGCAGCAATGGGAGTAGTAGTAGTAGCAGTAGGAGATGTAGTAGTAGTAGCAGTATTAACAGTAGTAGTAGTTGCAGTTGTAGCAGAAGTAGTAGTAGTGTTACTAGAACTAGTAGTAGTAGTTGTTGTAGTAGCAGTAGTAGTGGTAGTAGTAGTAGTTGTTGTTGTAGTAAAAGTAATAGTCGTAGTAGTTGTGGCAACGGTAGTTGAAGTAGCGGTAGTAGTAGTAAGACTAGTACAAGTGGTTATAATAGTAGTAGTAGTACCAATCGTGGTAGTGGTAGCAATAATAGTAATAGAAGTAGTAGTAGTAATTGCAGTAGTGGTAGGAGAAGTAGTAGTAGTAGATGTAGTAGTAGCAGTAGTAGTAGTAATTGCAGTAGTGGTAGGAGAAGTAGTAGTAGTAGATGTAGCAGTAGCAGTAGTAGTAGTAGTAGTATTATTAGCCGCAACAGTAGTAGTAGTAGTATCAGTAGCCACAATAGCAGTAGTAGTGGTAATAGTGGTAGTAGTAGTAATAGTGGCAGTAGCTGTAGTAGTAGTAGGAGTAATAGTGGTATGAGGAATAACAGAAGTAGTAAGAGTTGCAGAAGCAATTGTATTCGAGGTAGTAGTAGTAGTAATAGCTACAGCAGCACTAGTAGTAGCAGTAGTTGTAGTAATAGCAGTAGTAGTTGTAGTAGTAGCAGTAGTTGTAGTAATAGCAGTAGTAGTTGTAGTAGTAGCAATAGCAACAACAACAATATAAGTAGTAGTAGCTGTAGTAGTAGTGGCAGTAGTAGTAGTAGTAGTAGTAGCAGTAGTAGTAGTAGTAGACGTAGTTGCAGTAGTAGTAAGACAATTAGTTTTAGTAGCAGTAGTAGCATCATTAGGAGTTGAGCCATAGTAGTGGCAGTAGCTGTAGCAGTAGTAGTAGCAGCTGTGGCAGTAATAGCAGTAGTAGTAATAGTAGTAAAGTAGTAGGAGTAGCAGTGGTAGTAGAAATAGTAGTAGTGGTAGGAGCAACAATAGTAGTAGTAGCAGCAAAAATAGTAGTACTACAAGTACCAGCAGTAGCAGCAGTAGTAGTAGTGGTTGTTGTAGTAGCAAAAGCATTTGTAGTAGTCGAAGTACTTGTAGCTGTAGTAGTACTAATAGTGGTAGTAGCAGGAGCATCAATAGTAGTAGTGGTAGGAGTAATAGTATTAGTAACAACAGCAGCAGTAATTGTCGGAGGAGGTGTAGGAGTAGAAGTAGGAGTAGGATTGGTAGTTGTTGTTGTTGTATTAGTAGTTGGTGTTGCAATAGTAGTAGGAGCAGTAGTAGTAATAGTAGTAGTTGTTGTTGTTGTAGTAGTAGTTGCAGTAGTAATTGCACAAGTAGCTGTAGTAGTAGTTGTAGTAGTAGTCGTAGTAGCAGTAGTAGTGGTAGTAGTGCAGTAAGAGTAGTAGTAGAAGTAGTAGTTGCATTATTGGCAGTAGTAGTTATAGTAGTATTTGTAGGAGTAGTTGTAGTAGTTCTAGCAATTATTGTTGTAGTAGTAGTAGTAGTAGGAGGAGGAGGAGGAGTAGCTATGGAAGTAGTAATACTACTAGTAGTGGCAGTAGTCGTAGTTGTAGTAATAGGTGTTGTAGTAGTAGGAGTAATAGGAGTAGTAGTAGTAGTAGTAGTAGTAGTAATAGGAGTAATAGTAGTAGTAGTAGTAGTAGTAGTAGTAGTAGTAGTAGTAGTAGTCATAGTAGTAGTAATGGTAGCAGAGGTAGCAGTAGTACTAGCAGTAGCCGTAGAAGCAGTAGTAAGAGCATTAGCTGTAGTAGTGCAGTAACCGTAGCAATATTAGTAGTAGGAGTAGTAGCAGTAGCACTAGTAGTAGGAGAAGTAGTATTAGTAGTAGTTGTAGTAGCATTAGTAGTTGTAGCAGTAGCATTTATAGTAGTCATAATAGTAGTAGTTGTAGTACGCGTAACAGCAGTTGTAGTAGTAGTACTAATAGTAGGAGTAGTAGCAGAATAGCAGCAGCAGTAGTAGTTTTAGTAGGTGAAGCAGCAGTTGTAGCAGTAGTTGTAGTAGTAGGAGTAGCAGTTCTAGTAGTAGTAGTTGCAGCTATAGTAGAAGCAGATGAAGTAATATGAGTAGTTGTAGAATTAGGGGTGGTTGTAGAAGTAGTACTAGTAGGAGTAGTTTTAGTGGAGATAGAATAAGTTGTAGTAGCAGTTGTAATTGTAGTAGGTACAACAATTGTAATAGTCATAGTAATAGTTTAGGAGTAGGAGTAGTAGTTATTGTAGGAGCAACAGTAGTAGTAATACTAGTTGTGTCATCAGAAGTTACCACAACCATAGTAGTAGTACTATTAGCAAGAGTAGTAGCAGCAGCAATAGTTATAGAACTAGTAGTAGTGGTAGTGGTGGTACCCATAATAGTAGTAGTAGTAGTAAACGTAGTAGTAGCGGTGGTGGTGCCAGTAACAGTAGTAGTAGCAGCAGTAGTTGTTGTGGTTAGACTAGTAGCAGCGGAAGACTAGTAGTAAGAGTACTTGTTGTAGTAGCAATATTAGAAAAAATAGTTGTAGTAGTACTTGTTGTAGAAATACTAGCAGCAGCAGCAGTAGTAGTAACAGTAGTTGCAGTAGTAGCAGTAGTTGTTAAAGCAGTAGTAGTAGTTATAGTAGTAGTAGCAATAGTAGCTGCAGTAGTAGTAGTATTAGTAGTGGCAGTAGTAATAGTAGTAATTGGAGTTGCAGTAGTAGTCGTAGCATTAGTTGGAGTCGTAGCAATAATTGCAGTGGTTGTAGGACTAGTTGTAAAAGCAGTAGCAGCAGGAGTAGTAGTAGTAGTAGAGTAGTAGTAGAAGTAGTAGGAGTAGTAGTAGTAGTAGTAGTAGTAGTAGTAGTAGTAGTAGTAGTAGTACTAGCATTACTACTAGTAGCACTAGTAGTAGCAGTAATAGTAGTAAGAGGAGAAATAGTAGAAGTAGCAATAGCTGTTGTAATAGTAGTAGTAGTTGTAGTAGTAGTAGTAGTAGCCACAATAGTAGTAGTAGCCGTAGTAATAGTTGAAGTAGTAGTAGTAATAGTAGTAGTAGGAGAAGTTGTGGTAGTAGCAGTACCAGTAGTAGTGGTAGTCGCAGCAGTTGGAGGAGGAGACTAGTAGCAGTAGCAGAGATAGCAGTAGGAACAGTAGTAGAAGTAGTGGTAATAGTAGTATTATTTGAAGTAGTGGTAGTTGTCGCAGTAATGCTGGTAATAGTAGTGGTTGCTATAGAAATAGTAGGAGCAATAGTAACTGAAGCTAAAGCATCGGTGGTGGTAGTAGTTGTTATAGCAGTTGCATCAGTAGCAGAAGTAGCAGTAGTGGTAGTACTGGTAGTAGAAATAGTTATAGTAGCCATAGTAGCAGTAGTAATAGAAGTAGTAGTAGTAGCATAAGTAGCAGTAGTAGTGGCAAAAGTAGAAGTAGCAGTAGCTATAGTAGCTGTAGTAGAACTAATATTAGTAGTAGTAGTAGTAGCAATAGTAGTAGTAGTAGCTCTAGCAGTAGTAGTAGTATAGCACTAGCAGTAGTAGAAGTAGTAGCACTAGCAGCAGCAGTAGTAGCATTAGTAGCAGTAGTTGTAGTAGTTGTAGTAGCAGTACGAGAAGAAGTACTAGGAGTAGCAGTAGTATTAGCAGTAGTAGCTGTAGCAATAGGAGCAATAGTTGTTGTGGTAGTAGTAGAAGTCGAAGTAGCAGTGGCAGCAGTAATAATAGCAGTAGTAGTAGTTGTTGTAGGAGTAGTAGTAGTAGAAGTTGTAGTAGTAGTAGTAGTAGTCGCAGTAGTAGTAGTTGTAGTTGTAGCAGTCGTAGGAGTAGTCGCAACTGTTGTACTTGCATTTGTAGTTGTAGGATTAGTAGTAGTAGCAGAAATAGGACTAGGAATAGAGATAGTATTAGTAGCAGTAGCATCCGTAGTTGTATTTGGAGTAGCAATAGTAGTAGGTGTAGTTGTTGTAGTAGTAGTAGTAGGAATAGTAGTCATTGTTGTAGTAGCAAAAGTAGTACTAGTTGAAGTAGTAGTACAAGTAGTAGTAATAGTAGTAGTCGTAGAATTAGAAGTAGTAGTAGTAGTAGCTGTAGCAGCAGCAGTAGTAGTTGTAGTAGAAGTAGTCGTAACAATTATCATAGTAGTGGTTGTAGTGGTAGTAATACTAGTTATTGTTGTAGTAACAGCAGCAGTAATAGTAGTAGTAGTAATAGTTGTTGTTGTAGTAGTAGTAGTACTAATAGCAGCAGTAGCAATGACAATAATCGTAGTAGCTGCAGTTGTAGAAGTTGCTACAGCAACAACAGTAGTAGTAGTAGCAGTAATCACATTTGTAGTCGTAGAAGTAGTTGTAGTAGAAGAAGTAGAAGAAGTAGAAGTAATAGTATGAGTGGTACTAGTAGTATAGTAGCAGAAGTAGTAGCAATAATAGTCGTAATAGGAGTAGAAGTAGTAGTTACAGTTGCAGTATCAGTAGGAGTAGTAGTAGTTGTTGTGATATTAATAGCATTAGTTGTACTAGTAGTCGAAGTAGTAGTAGTAGTAGTAGTAGTAGTAGTAGTAGTAGGAGTTGGAGTTTTGAGTAATAGTAGGAATAGTAGTAGTTGAAATAGTGGTGGTTGTAGTAGTAGTAGTAATAGTAGTTGTAGGAATTGTAGTAGTAGTAGAAATAGTAGTAATAGCAATGGTAAGAGTAGAAGTAGTAGTAGTAGGAGTCGGTGCCAGAATAGTTGTAGTAGCAGTAGTTGGAGCAGTAGGAGTAGTAGTAGCAATAGTAGTTGGAGTAGCAGCAGTAGTTGTTGTTGTAGTAATAGTAGTAGTAGTAGTAGTGGTAATAAAAGTAGTAGTAGTATTAGCAGTAACAGTTGTTGTAGGAACTGTTCTAGTAGGTTTAGTGGTTATAGTATTAGTAATAGTTGTATTAGTTTTAGCAGTAGCAGTAGGAGTAATAGTTGTAGTTGTAGTAGTAGTGGTAGTAGTAGTAGTAGTAATAGTAGTAGTAGTAGTAGAAGCACTAGTAGTTATAGCAGTAGCAGCTGTAGTAAAAGTTTAGTATTGGTTGTTGTTACAGTAGTAGTAGTACGAGTTGGAGTAGGAGTAGTAAAAGTAGCAGCAGTAGTAGTAGGAACAATAGTTGTAGTAGTAGTTGTAGTAGTAGGAGTAGGAGTAGTAATAGTTCTAGTCATAGTAGTAGTTGTAGTAGTAATGGTAGTAGTAGTAGTAGTAATATTAATAATAGTAGTAGTAGTAGTAGCCGTAGCAGTAGCAGTAGTCATAAAAGTAGTTGTAATTGTACTAGTATTAGAAGTAGAAGTAGTAGCAGAAGCAGTATAGCTGTAGTAGTATTCGTAGTAATAGTAGCAGTACCAGTAGTAGTAGTCATGGAGGTGGTAGTTGTTGTAAGACCAATTGTAGTATGACTACTAGTAGTAGTAGTAGTAGTAGTCATAGTTGGAGTAGCAGTATAGGTAACAACAGCAGTAGCAGTAGCAGTAGTAGAAGTTGTAGTAGCAGCTGCAACAATAGCAGAATTAGGAATAGTTGTAGAAGGAGCGGATGAAGTAGTAGTAGTAGCAAGAGTCGGAATAAGTGTAGAAGTAGTAATAATAGTAACAATTATAGTAGAAGGGGTAGTAGTAGTAATAGGAGTAAGAGAAGTGGTAGTAGTAGTTGTTGTAGGAATAGGAGTAGTAGTGGCACAAGTAGGAGTAGGAGTAGCAGCAGTAATTTTCCTGCTGCTGCTACCACTACTACTATACTGCTAGTACTACTGCTACTACTTCTATTACTACTGCTGTTGCTAATTTCGTTACTATTACTATTGCAATATTGCTACTTCTGACACTACTATTACTTATACAACCGCTACTACTACAACTACGGCTACTTCTACTACTACTATGGCTACTTCTACTATTACTTCTACTACTGCTTATACAGCTACTGATTCTACTACTACTACTACCACTACTAGTTATCCTACAACAATAATAACAATAACAACTACTACTACATCTCCTCCAACTATTATTGTTGTTACTGCAACTACTACTACTATTACTACTACTACTCCTACTAATGCTACCATTGCTATTGCTACAACCACTACTACTATTGCTATTAATGCTACTACCATTACTACTACTACTATTGTTACTGTTGCTGTTACAAATTCTGATAGAACTACTACCATTGGTACAACAAATACTGTTATTACTATAATAGCTACTGCTGCTACTGCTACTTCTACTCTACTAATACTTCTCCTACTATTACTATTTCTCCTACTACTACTACTGGTGCTGCTGCTGCTACTACTACTACTTTGGTACAACTACTCCTCCTACTATGACTACTACTAATAATAATAATACTATTACAACTACTACTACTTCTAACACTCATACTACTACCACTACTGCCGCTACTGCTATTACAACTACTACTTTAGCTACTACAACAACTACTACAGCTGCTACCGTTACTACTATTACTACTACTACTACTAACACTGCTACTACTAATACTACTACTGCTGCTATAACAATAACTACTACTACCACTAATATTACTACTACTACTACTACTACTACTACTCATACTACTACTACGACAACTACTAGTCCTACAACAACTACTACTACTACTACTATTCCAACTCCTACTACTACAGCTCACTACTACTACTACTACTCTCACTACTACTACTACTATGACTACTACTATTCCTACTCCTACTCCAACTACTGATAATACAACAACAACTACTACAGCTAGCACTACAACAACTACCCAACCTACTATACTCCAACTACACGATCACTCCTACTACTATGATCGTTATTACTACTACTACCACTACTACTACTACCGCTACTACTACTACTACTACTACTACTACTACTACTACTACTACTACTACTACTACTACTACTACTACTACTACTTATGCTACCACTAATACTAAAATTACTATGCTGCTGCTACTGCCGCAATGACAAATACTACTACTACTATGACTACTACTGCTGCTGCTGCTGTTGCTGTTACTACTATTACTACTTCAACTACTACTCCCACGGCTACAGCTACTCCTACTGCTACTATGACTACTACTACTACTAGTACTACTACACTTATTACTACTATTAAAACTACTATTGCTGCTACTACTAGTAGTACTATGACAACAACAACTACTTCTAACACAAGTATTACTACTATACTACTATTAAACAACTACTACTACTACAACTCCTAAAGCTACTACTATTCCTACAACAACTGCTACTACTAATACTACAACTATTATATATACTCCTACTGCTACAACTACAAGTACTACTACTGCTACAAGTATTACTACTGCTACCACTACTCCAACAACTACAACTCCAACAAATACTCCTACTACAACTCCTACTAATACTACTACTAATACAACAACAAGAACAACTACTATTGCTATTACAAATGCAATTGCTGCTACTAGTACAACCGCTACTACTATGACTATGCTTCCACTACTAACACCACTAGTACGACTAGTAGTAGTACTACCACTACTATTTCTACTACTACCACTACTGCTTTTACTCCCACTACTACTACTAATACTACTATTAATACTGCTACTACTACTACTACTCCTACTATGGCTAGTATTACTACAACTATTACTACTCTTACAACGGGCACTACTACTGCTACCAACACTACACTACTACTTCTACTACTACTAATACTCCTAGTACTATTACTCCTACACCAACTGCCCCTACTACCACTACTAATAGTATTACATCTACTATTACTAATAATACTACTAATCCTAATACTCCTCCTACTACTGCTATGTCTACTACTAGTTCCACTACTGCTACTCCTACTCCAATTACTACTATTGCTGCTACAATTACTGCAACTACTATTGTTACTGCTATAAATACTACTGCTGCTGCTACCAATATTACTACTACAACTACTACTTTTATTATAACAACAACTACTACTACTACAATTAACACCACTAGTACTACTACTCCTCCTCCTCCTACTACTCCTACTACACCTACTTCCACTTATACTCCTGCTACTACTATTACTGCTACTACTACTAATACTTCTACTAATCCTAATACTCCTACTCCTACTACTATTACAACAACAACTACTACTACTTGTACTATTACTACTACAAATACTACTGCTCCAACTCCTCCTACTACTACTTTTATTAATACTACTACTATTGCTTCGACTTCTATTACTACCACTACTATAGTTGCTACCGCAGCTACTGCTATTGCCACTACTACTAGTACTAATACTATTACTGTGACTGTTGCGACTACTACTCTTACTACTTCACCCACAACTACTATTGCTGCTACTACTTCGACTACTATGACTAGTACTGCTACTACTAGCTCTTCTTCTATTGCTACTACAACTACTATGGCTTCTACTTCTACTACTACTGTTGTTGCTGCTGTTGCTCATACTACTAACACTACTACTACTACTACTATTACTGCTCCTACTACAACTGTTACTACTACTACAATTGCTGTAGCTAGTAGCGCTATACTGCTATTACTACTACTACTACTACTACTACTACTACTACTACTACTACTACTACTACTACTACTTCTGCTGCTACTTGCTCCTGTTGCTCCTATCGTTGTTGTTGCTGTTGCTACTGCTACAACTACCACTACTTCATCTACTACAACTATTATTATTACTACTACTACTACACTACTAATTCTACTGCACATACTACAACAAGTACTAGAACTACTAGCATTACTTTTGTTGCCACAACTACCGCTTCTACAAGTGCTACAAGTGCTACTGCTATTACTACAACTACTACTACTACTACTGCTGCTGCTGCTGCTGTTGCTACCACTGTACTACTACTATTGCTACTATTACAACTACTACTACTGCAACTACTATTGCTACTACTAGTGCTTCTACTGCTACTACTGCTACTTCTATTGCTACTGATACTACTAATGCTACCACTACTCCTGCTACTACTACAATTATTACTACTAATGCTACTTCTACGACTACTGCTACTACTACAACTAATTACACTACTATTACTACAACTACTAACATGCCTACTAATACGGTGGCTACTAATACTACATCCACAACAACAACTACTACTACTATTATAGTTGTTGTTGCTACTGCTACTACTACTACTATTATTGCTGCTACTACCACTGCTTCTGCTTCTATCGCTACTTTGACTACTACGACTGTTGCAACCTATGCTACTACTACTATTGCCACAACTACTACCACAAATGCTACTACTATAGCTACTACTATTAAAAGTCGGCTGTTGCTGCAATTTCTACTTGTACTGCTACTGCCTCTATAGCTATTATGACCACTACTACTACTAGAACAACAACTACTACCATTACCACTGCGGCTATGACTACTACTACTACTACTACTACTACCTCTGTTGCTTCTTGTACTACTACTATTACTAGTACTACTACAACAAGTACTAGAACTACAACTAATATTATTACTACTACTGCTATTGCAAATGCAACTGTTGCTCCTGCTGTTACTACTACTACTACATCTTCTACTATTGCTACTATTGCCGCTGCTCGTACAGCTTGTACTACTACTACTACTACACTACCACTAGTACTCTAGCCACTGCTACTACTACTACTACACCTACTGCTACTACTACTACTACTACGATTACTACTACCAATACTACTACTACTACCACTTTACTACTAGTATAATTGCTACTATTCCTACCATTACTACCACTCCTACTACACCAACAACCACAACAACTACTACTACAACAACAACAACTACCACTACTACTACTTCTACTCCTACTGCCACTACTACTACTACTACTACTACTACTACTACTACTACTACAACTACCACTACTACTATTTCTACTCCTACTGCCATTACTACTATTGCTGCTGCTGCTGCTGCTACTACTACTACTATTCCTATAACTATTACTACTACCAGTACAACTACTACTATCAATATGACTTCTACGACTACTCCTTCAAGTACTACCTATACTACTACTACTCCTCCAATTTCTACTATTAGTACTATTGCAACTACAACTACTACTACTACTAATACTACTATTAATATTTGCACTACTACTACTACTAATACTACTATTAATACTTGCACTACTACTGATACTGACTACTATAACTACTACAACTTCTACTACGATGAGTGCCACTACTACTACTACTCACCGTCGTATCTACTGCTGCGCTACTAATCTACCGGCGTACGGATTAGTACCCTACTCTTCTACTACGACTAATACGACTAGTACACTACTAATAACTGCTACTACTACTACTACTACGATTACTCCTGCGGCGTATGGCTGCGGTTGCTGCTGCTACTACTGCGACTATTACTACTATTACTACTGCTGCTGCTGCTGCTACAACTACCACTCCGAATAATGCTACTATTTCTACTGCTACTGCTACTACTACTACTGCTACTACTACTACTACTACTACTACTACTACTACTACTACTACTACTACTATTACTACTACTACTACTCTTTCTCCAATTACTACTATGACTGCTACATCTACTAGTACTACTACTCCCGCTCCTACTATGACTGCTACAACTACTACAACTACAACAACAACAACAACTACTACTACTAGTCCTGCTCCTACTATGACTACTACAATAACTACTACAACTACTACTTCTACTACCACTACTTGTACTACTACTACTACTACTGCTACTTCACATAAAACTACTACTACTACCTCTACTGCTGCTGCAGCTACTGCTTCTTCTACTATTACTACGGCTGCCACTCCTACTACTATGACTATTACTACTACTAATTCTACTATTACCACTACAACAACTAATACTACTATAACAATGACTAGCACTACTACTGCTAGTACTTCTCCTCGTACTACTACAACAACAACAACAACAACTACTACTACTATAATTACTTTTCTTACGGCTACTACAATTACAATTGCTACTTCTTCTACTCCTACTCCTACTATTACAACTAATATTACTACGACTGCGACTACTACTACTGCTACTACTCAACTACTAGTGCTGTTGCTACAACTACTACTACTCAGATTACTACAAGTACTGCTACTACTACTACTATGATTATTACTACTACTACTATTATTATTGCAACTACAACTACTACTGCTGCTCCTAGTACTACTACTACTACTACTATTTTTGCTGCTGTCACTACTACTACTAGCACTAGTACTACTACTATTCCTACTACTACTAATACTTCTAATATAACTGCTACTTCTGCTCCAACTTTGGTTGCTACTCATACTGCTACACCTACTACCACTATTAATTTTCCGACTACTACTACTACTACTACTACAACAACTACTACTACTAATATTACTAATACTACTACCACTACTTCAATTGCTACTACTACTACTTCTACTACTACAATAACTTCTACTATTACTACTACTACCGCTACTCCGGATTCTACTATACACTACTTCTTCTTCTAACTACTTACACACTCTTCTCTACTACGACTACTATTGCTACTACTAATACTACTTATAATAATACTACTACTAATAATACTACTACTAATACTACTACTACTAATACTACTACTACTACTACTATCCTACTTGTACAACAACAACAAAAACAACAACAACAACAACAACAACAACTACTACTACTACAACCACTTCGCCTCCTGCTACTGCTAATAGTACTACTGCTACTACTACTACTACTACTAGGACTACTGCTACTAGTACTGCTACTATTGCTGCTACTAAAACTGCTACTACTTGTTCTACCATAGCTGCTGCTGCTACGACCACTACTACTACTACTGCTGCCGCTACTACTACTATTACTACTACCACAACTACTACTATTGCTATAGCTAATACTACTACTACTGCTGCTACGAGTACTGCCGCTACTCTTGCAACTATCACTATTGCTACTACTGCTACTACTACTACTGTTGCTGCTATTACTTATACAACTAATACTACTACTACTACTGCGGCTACCAGTAGTAATAGTATTACTACTACTTATGCAACTTTGACTACTGCTACTGCAGTTCCAAATACTACTACTACTGTTGCTACTACTACAATTACAACTACTACTTTTGCAGCAACTGCTCCTACTACTACAACAACAACAACAACTACTACTACATCTCCTACAACTCCTACAGTTTCTATTACAGTGATTGCTACTACTAGTGCTGCTGCATCTACATCTACTTCTACTTCTGCTACTGCTATAACTTTTGCTATGTTTACTACTACTAGTACTACAACCACTAAAACTTCTATTGCTACTACGATTATTACTACTCCTACTTCTACTACAACTACTACTACTGCTACTTCTCATACTGCTATTACTATTCTTAAAATTATAGCTACTATTGCTACTACTACTGCTGCTACAACAACTGCTATTGCTACTACAACCACTACTACTACTACTACTAATGCTATTGCTGCTGCTACTACTACTACTACGAAAGCCACTATTCCTACTACTACTGCTACTGCTACTAGTATTTCTATTACTACTGCTCCTATTACTACTACTCCCAAAACTAATGCAACTACTACTGCTACTGTTGCTGCTGCTACTACTATTCAATCTATAATTACTTCTCCTACTCCTAATACTGTTGCTATTACTACGGCTGCTACTACTACTGCTACTGCTTTTCCTACTACTACTGCTTGTACTTCTGCTACTACTACTACTAGAGCGACCACCACTACTACTACTAACACTCCTACTATTACTACTATTGCTACTTCTGCTACTGCTACTACTATTACTAATACTACTTCTACTGCTGCTGCTACTGCTACAACTGCTACCACTGCTCCTGTATCTACTGTTGCTTCTACTATTGCTACAATTTCTACCACTGCTCCTGTATCTACTACAGCAAGTACTACCACAACTACTACCACTACTACTATTACTATAATTGCTACAGCCACTACAACTGCTACTCTACTTCTGCTACTGCTACAATTTCCACTACTACTGCTACTACTACTGCTACTTCTACTATTACTAGTAATGCTACTGCTACTACCACTAATATTACTGCTACGACAATGGCTGCAAAAACTGCTACTACTACTACTACAACTACTATTATTACTACTATTACAACTACTGCTATCTACTACTACTACTACTAATACTACAACTACTACAACTACTCCTACTACTACTACTTCTGCTACTACTATTCCAGCTACAACCACTGCTGCTGCTCCTACCATTACTACCTCTACTGCTACTACTATTGCCACTTTCACTCATACTACAACCACTGATGCTACTAATACTATTGTTACTACTACTACTACCACAACAACAACAACAACTATAATTTCTACACAAACTACTACTCCTTCTATTGCTACTGGTATTGCTCCTCCTCCTCCTCCTACTACTACTACTACTACAACCACTACTATACTACTGCTACTACTACTACTATTGTTACTACTGCTGCTACTAATGCTACTATGACTACTTCTACTAGAACAACAACAACTACTCCTACTAATGCTACCACTACCACTACTATTACTTCACATACTATAACTACTACTTCTACCACTACAGCAACTACTACTGCTACCACTACTGCAACTGCTCCTACCACTACTATTACGATTGTTATTGCTGGTGCTACTACTACTATTGCTACTACAATAACAACTACTACTACATCTTCTACTACTACTACTATTGTTGCTGCTGCAATTGCTCCGACAGCTTCTACTGCTACTACTACTACACTACTACTAGTACTCGAGCCACTGCTGCTACTACAACAACTACTACAGCTACTGATACTACTACGACTAGTACTATTACTATTACTACTACTATTACTATTTTTACTACTAGTACAATTGCTACTATGCCTACCAGTACTACCACTACTACTACTACAACAACAACAACCACTACTACTGCAATTACGACTACTACTACTACTACTACTACTACTACAACAACAACAACAACAACAACAACTACCACTACTACAACAACTACTACTACCAATACTACTACTACTGCTACTGCTACTATTACTACAACTATCACTACTACTACTACAAATACTACTATTACTATAACATCTACTACTACTCCTTCGAGTACCATCTGTACTACTACTACTACTCCAACTTTTGCTATTATTACTACTCCAACTACTATTACTACTACTCCTACCAGTACGACCACCACTACTACAACTACAACTACTACTAATACTACTATTACTACTAACACTACTACTACTACTATTACCACAACTACTACCACGTCTACTACTATTAGTGCTGCTAGTACTACTACTACCCTTACTAATACTATTACTACTAGTACTATTGCTACTACTACTACAACTACTTTTACTACTAGTACAATTGCTACTTTTCCTACCAGTACTACCACTACTACTACAATAACAACAACAACTGCTACTTCTACAACAACACCAACAACAACAACAACAACTACTACTACAACTACTACTACTACTACTACTACCGCAACTGTTACTACTACTACTACCACTACTACTACTACTACTGCTACTATTACAACCACATTTACTACTATTACTATGACTTCTACTACTACTCTTCTGAGTACTACCTATACTACTACTACTAATCCAACTTCTGCTATTATTACCACTATAATTAGTACTACTTCTACTACTCCTACGAGTACGACCACCACTACTACTACTACTAATCCTACTATTACTATTAGCACTACTACTGCTACTACTACTGCAACTACTACCACTTCTACAACTATTAGCACCACCACTACTACTACTCTTAATGCTGCTTCTACTACTATTGCAGCAACAACAACAACAACAACAACTACTACTGCTACTACTACTCCTAATAGTACTACTATTACTACCACAACTTCTGTTACTACTACTGCTGCTACTACTACAACTACTAAAACTACTAGTACTCCTACTCCTACTAGTACTATGACTACAACAACTGCTACTACCACTACCCCTACTCCTACTCCTACTATGACTACTACAACAACAACAACAACTATTGCTACTACTACTACTACTCCGGCTCCTACTACTACTATGACTAATACAACAACAACTACCACTACTACTACTCCAACTCCTAATATGACTACTACAACAATAGCAACTGCTACTACTTGTACTACTACTACTACTTCTACTTCTATTACTGCTGCTGCTGCTGATACTACTACTACTAGTATGACTACTACCACAACTAATAATACTACTATTAATGCTAATACTACAGCCACGACTACTACTACTACTGCTACTACTACCGTTGCTACTATCACTGCTACTACTTCTGTTGCTACTACCACTACTACTACTAATGCAACTGCTACAACTACTACTAGTACTATGGCTACCACTACTAATACTACTACTACTACAGCTGCTACTGCTATTATTATTGTTCTGCTACAACTATTGCTACTGCTGCTACTATTACTACTATACTGCATCTTCGACTACTACTAGTACTGCTACTACTACTACTACTACCGTAGCTGCTGTCACTACTACTACTCCTGCTGCTGCTATCACTACTACTACTACTACTACTACTACTACTACTGCAACTACTACTAGTACTGTGGCTACCACTACTAGTACTGTGGCTACCACTACTAAGCTACTACTAATAGTACTGCAGCTTTGGCTACTACTAATACTGATGGTATTTCTACTATTACTACTGCTGCCACTACTACTACTACTATTATTGTTGGTGCTACTACTATTGTTGTTGTTGCTGCTCCTACTACTATGACTACTACATCTCCTCCTACTACTAGTACTGCTACTATGACGATCGGTACTATTGCAACTACTATTTCTACTTCTCCTTCTGCTTGTACTACTGCTACTAATTTTGCTATGACTGCCACTACTAGTACTACTACCACTACTACTACTACTACTACTACTATGACATTTGCTATTGATACTGCTACTACTGTTGCTACTGCTGCTACTTCTGTGGCAACTATTACTATTACTACTACTACTGCAACTACTACTACTACCGCTACTTCTATAACTACTACTGCTACTATAGCTCCAACAATTATTTCTAACGCTACTACTGCTAGTAATACTGCAACTACTACTACTGCTACTCCTATTGCTATTACTACAAATACTACTAAGGCAAATAAAGCCACTAATGCTACTACCACTGCTACTACTGCCACTACTACTACAACAACTACTACTCCTACAACTAATGCAACTGCTACTACTACAACTATTGCTGTTGCTACTGCTACTATATCAACAACTACTTCTCCTACTCTTAATACTATTGCTACTACTACGGCTGCTACTACCACTACTTGTACTACTGCCAGTGCTACTACCGCTACTATTACTACTGCTACTTCTATTACTACTACAACTAATACTACTACCACTAATACTACTACTACTACTACTATGGCAAATACTACTTCTGCAACCACTACAAGTAGTATTATTACTACTGCAGCTACTACTAAAACTGCTACTACTTCTACCACCGCTGCTGCTACTACGACCACTACTGCTACTACCACTACTACTAGTATTGCTACTACTACTACCAGAACTACTACTTTTGCTACTACTAATACTAGTACTAGTACTACTATTGCTCCTACAACTGCTACTATTTCTACTTCTACAATTGTTGTTGTGGCTGCTGTTACTACTACAACTTATACTACTTCTAATACTGTGGCTACCACTAGTAATAATACTACTACTACTACTGCAGCTTCAACTATTGTTACTGTTGCTCCCAATTCTACTGCTACAACTGTTGCTGCTACTACTAGTATAGCTACTACTTTTACTGCTGCTACTACTACTACTATAACTGCTATTACTCCTACATCTCCTACTACTACTACTACTATTGCAACGACTACTACTACTACTGCTACTGCCTCTACTTCTAGTGCTAATTGTGCTACTACTACTACTATTTTGACTGTTGCTGCTACTACTACTACAACTTCCACCACTACTACTTTTGATACTGCTATTACTATTTCTACTGCTGCTACTACTACTGCTACTACTACTGCCATTGTTACTACTACTATTACTGTAACTACTACTACTACTTTTGCTATTGATACTACAACTACTACTACTATACCTACTAAAGCCACTACTACTATTACTACTCGTATTACTTCTATAACTACAACTAATGCAACTACTACTGCTATTATTGTTGTTACTTCTACTACTTCTGCATCTATAATTACTTCTCCTACTCATAATACTACTGCTACTACTATAGCTAATACTACTACTTGTACTACAACCTTTGTTGTACTACTACTTGTACTACTGCCACTACTTTTGCTACTACTACTACTATTGCTTCCACCACTACTGCTATTGCTACTTCCACTATTACTACTATTACTATTGCTGCTACAACTTCTTCTACTCCTACTACTATTACTAATACTACTGCTACTACAGCTACTAATACTGCTACTATTACTTCTCCTGCACCAAATATTGCTACAACTACCGCTACTGCTGCCACTATTATTGCTACACTCCTGCTGCTACTACTACGATTACTACTACTACTACTACCACTCCTAGTATTACTAGCACTACTACTACTACTACAACTACTATAACTGCTATGACTACGGCTGATAAAACTACTTCTACTACCACTACAACTACTACTCCTGTTGTTGTTGTTGTTACTACTTCCACAATAACTCGAACTTCTCCTACTACTACTACTACTACTATTATTATTACTACTACTATTGCCACTTTCGCTCATACAGCTATCACTGTTGCTACTGCTACTACTATTACCACTACTGTTGCTACTACAGCTACTGCTACTGCCACTATTACTACTAGTTCTGCCACTATAATAATGAAAACTACTACTACTATAATTTCTACACCAACTATAATTGCTACTATGGTACTTCTATTGCTCTTCCTCCTCCTCCTCCTCCTCCTCCTCCTCCTACTGCTACTACTACTACTTCTAATGCTACTGCTGCTGCTACTAATGCTACTACTACTACTTCCACCATAACAACAACAACAACTACTACTAATACTACATTACTACAACTACTCCAACTATTGCTACTGCTACAACTACTATAACTTCACATAATATAACTACTACCTCTACTACTACAGCAACTACTATCGCTACTGCTACCGGTACTGCTCCTATTTTTACTACTACTATTATTATTATTGCTACAGCTACTACTGCTGCTGCTGCTACTACTATTAGTACTACTAATCCAACTACTACAACTATTACTACTGCTACTACTGCTGCAGCTACTACAACTGCTACCACAAATATAATTACTACTAGTACTACTACTTCTACTATTACCACAACTAATACTACTTCCACTGCTACTACAACTACCGCAACTATAAGCAGTAGTAGTACTACTATAGGTGCTGCTACTACAACTACTACTACTTCTACTATAGCAACTGTTGCTACCACCATAACTACTACTATCGCTACTACCACAACTAATACTACAACTACTGCTAACACCACTACTACTTCTACTGTTGCAACTACTGTTATTGCTACTGCTACTACTACTATCACTACAATAGCTGCTGCTGTCACTATTACTTATACTACTGCTACTAGTTTTGTGGCTACCAGTACCAATACTACTACTACTACTACTACTATTGCACCGTCGACTGCTACTTCTACCACTACTACTACTACTACTACTACTACTAGTACTGTTGCTACTGCAGCCACTACTACAACTACTACTATTATTGCTGCTGCTACTACTACTACTACTAGATCTCCTACTACTACTAACACTACTGTTACTACGACTCCTACTACTACTGCTACTGCTTCTACCTCCCCTACTTTTTGTACTACAACTACTATTTTTGCTATGACAGCTACAACTAGTACTACTTTCACTATTACTACTACTATGACTATTGCCACTGCTACTACTATTGCTACTACTACTACTGCTACTTCCGCTGCTGCTATTACTATTACTACTATTGCTGCTGCAGCTACTACAACAATAACTACTACTACTACTAGTGCTAGTATGGCTCCTAGTGTTACTACTACAACTGCTATTGCTAGAACTACTACAACTACTACTACTAATGCTGCTATTGCTATTACTAATGATACTACCATAGCTACTAAAGCCACTATTGCTACTAGCACTGACACTACTCCTCCTCCTCCTCCTACTACTACTACTCCTAGAACTAATGCAACTACTGCTACCACAACTATTATTGCTGTTAGTACTATCATTGTTGCCACTACTACTACATCTACAACTACTTCTCCTACTCCAAATACTCCAACTACTACTATGGCTGCTACTATTACTAAAACTGCTTCGGCTACTAGTACTACTTGTACTACTTCTAGTGCTACTACCACTACTATTACTACTACTACTTCTACCACTACTATAACTAATACGACTACAACTACTATGAGTACTACTACTACAACCATTACTAGTAGTAGTGCTACTACTGCTGGTACTACTACAACTATTACTACTTCTTATACCATAACTGCTACTAAAACTACTACTACTACAACAATAATAATAACTACTACTACTACAAATAAAACTACTGCTACTGCTATTGTCATTGTTGCTACTACTACTACAACAAATACAACTTCTCCTACTATGACTACTTCTGCTACTACTTTACTACTTTAACCACTATTGTTGCTTCTATCATTTCCACTAATACTACCACTACTATTGCCACTTTTGCTCATACTGTTGCCACTACTACAATTGCTACCACTATTACTACTGCTCCTACTACTACAACTAGTACTACTGCCACTACTACTACTAGTACTACTGCTGCTGCTGCTGCTATTACTACTACTACTACTGCTGCTGCTACTACTATTACTATTAATAATATTGGGATTATTACTCCAATTACTACTACAAATACTAGTAGTACTACTACTACCAACACTACTACTACTATTACTACTCATACTATTACTGCTAATACTATTATTACAACTACTACCACTACTACCACAATAATAACTCCTACTACTTCTGCTACTCCTACTACTACAACTACTACACATACTACCACTGCTACTATTCCTATTGCTATGGCTACTACTACTACTATTCCAACTACTACTACAACTCCTAATCCTACTCCTACTACTACTCCTACTGCTACTACTCGTATGCCAATCCTCATTCATAGTACTACTTCAACTACTACTACTAATACTATAATAACTACTGCTACTATTGCTACTACAACACTAGTAGCTGAGGTAGTTGTAGGAGTAGTTTTAGTAGTCAGTGTTGAAGTAGTATCACTAGTTATTGCAGCACTAGTAATAGAAGTAGTAGGAGCAGTAGGAGTAGTAGTGGTGGTGGTGGTGGTGGCGGCGGTAGTAGTAGTAGTAGTCATAGTAGTAGTAGTAGTACTAATAGTAGTAGTAGAAGTAGTAGTGAAGGAATTAGTAATAGAAGTAGGAGTTGTTGTAGTAGTAGTAGTAGCAGCAGCAGTAAGAGTACAAATAGTAGTAGTAGTAGTAGAAGCAGAAGTAGTAGCAGTAGTAGTGGTACTTGTTACAGTAGTAGGAGTATAAGTAGTAGTATTAGTAGTAGTAGTAGTAGTCATAGTAGTAGTAATAGTAGTAGTGGTAGTAGTAGTAGTAGAAGAAGAAGAAGAAGAAGAAGAAGTACTAGTACGAGTAGTTGTCGAAGCACTAGTAGTAGTAGTAGTAGTAGTAGTAGTAGAAGAAGAAGAAGAAGAAGAAGAAGAAGTACTAGTACAAGTAGCTATCTAAGCACTAGTAGTTTTTGTAATAGTAGTAGTAGTAGTAGTACTAGTAGTAGTAATTGCTGTAGTAGTAGTAGTAGTAGTAGTATGAACAATAGTAATAGTAGCAGTGTAGAAGTAGTTGTAGTAGCGGTGTAGCAGTTCTAGTAGTAGTAGTTATAGTAGTGGTAGTAGTAGTAGAAGAAGAAGAAGTAGTAGTAGTAGGAGCAGTAGTAGTAGTAGTAGTAGTTATAGTAGAGGTAGTAGTAGTAGAAGTAGTAGCAGGAGCAGCAACAGTAGGAGTAGTAGAAGCAGGAGTAGCAGTAGTAGTAGTAGTATTAGTAGTCATAGTAGTAGTAGTAGTAGTAGTAGTAGCAGGAGCAGCAACAGTAGGAGTAGTAGAAGCAGGAGTAGCAGTAGTAGTAGTAGTATTAGTAGTCATAGTAGTAGTAGTAGTAGTAGTAGTAGCAGGAGCAGCAACAGTAGGAGTAGTAGAAGCAGGAGTAGCAGTAGTAGTAGTAGTATTAGTAGTCATAGTAGTAGTAGTAGTAGTAGTAGTAGCAGGAGCAGCAACAGTAGGAGTAGTAGAAGCAGGAGTAGCAGTAGTAGTAGTAGTATTAGTAGTCATAGTAGTAGTAGTAGTAGTAGTAGTAGCAGGAGCAGCAACAGCAGGAGTAGTAGTTGTAGTAGTAGTCATAGTAGTAGTAGTAGTAGTAGTAGTAGTAGTATTTGTAGTATTTGTAGTAGTAGTAGTAGTAGTAGAAGTGTTAGTAGTATTTTTAGTACTAGTAGTAGTAGTAGTAGTAGTAATAGTAGTCATAATAGCAATAGTTTGAGTAGTTGTAGTAGTAGTAACATTAGGAGTGGTTGTAGTACTTTTCGTAGTGGTAGTATTAATCATAGTAATAGTAGTAGTTATTGGAGTAGTAGCTGGGCCTGTTGTACTAGTTGTGGTAGTAGTGGAGTAGTAGTAGCTATATTAATAGTTGTAGGGGCAGTAGTAGTAGTAGTTGTTGTAATAGTAGTAGCAGTAGCAGTCATAGTTATACTAGTGGCAGTTATAGCAGTAGTAGTAGCAGCTTTAGCAGTAGCAGAAGTAGTAGTAGTAGAAGTTGTAAAAGGAGGTGCAGTCGTTGTAGTAGTAGCAATATTACCAGTAATATGAGGAGTAGTAGTAGTAATAATACTAGTAGCCGAAGTAATTATTGGAGTTATTTTTGGAGTAGGAGAAGAAATAGTAGCATTAGTTGCAGTAGCAATAATAGTAGTAGTAGTAGAAGTAGTAGTAGTAGTTGTTGTTGTAGTAAAGTTGTAGTAGTAGTAGTAGAAGTAGGAGGAGGAGGAGTAGGAGTAGTAGTAGTAGTAGCAGTAGTATTTGCTATAGTAGAAATAGTAGTACTAGTAATAGTGGTAGTAGTAGTTGTAGAAGTAATAGTAGTAGGAGAAGTAGCAGTTGTTGTAGTAGTAGGAGTAGTTATAGTAGTAGTGTACTTGTTGTTGTAGTAGTAGTAGTAGTAGAGGTAGTTGTAGTAGTAGTATTTGCAGATGTAGTAGTAGTAGTTGGAGTAGTAGTAGTACCAAGAGTAGTAGCAATAGTAGTAGTGCTAGTTATAGGAGTAGAAGTAAAAGTAGTAGTATAAACTGCTACTACTACTACCACTATTACTACTGCTAATACAACAATGAAAACTACTACTACTATAATTCTACACCAACTACTTCTACTACTACTGCAACTGCTACTGCTCCTACCACTACTACTACTACTACTGCCACTACTACTACTACTACTACTACTACTACTACTACTAGTACTATTACTAATAATAATGCGACTATTATTCCTATTACTACTACAAATACTAGTAGTAGTACTACTACTATTACTTCTCATACTACTACTGCTAATACTACTATTACAACTGCTACTGCTACTATGACTACTGCCGTAATAATAACTCCTACTATTTATGCTACTCCTACTACTACAACTACTACACATAGTACAACTTCTACTATTCCTATTGCTATGGCTACTGCTACTACTATTCTAACTACTACTACAACTCCTAATCCTACTCCTACTACTACTCCTGCTGCTACTACAACTACTACCACTACAACTATAACTACTACTACTACGACAAGTACTACCACAACTACTACTACTTCTACTACTCCTATGCCAACACCCACCCATAGTACTACTCCAACTACTACTACTAATACTACACTAACTACTACTACTATCGCTACTACAACACTAGTAGCTGAGGTAGTTGTAGGAGTAGTTTTAGTAGTCAAAGTTGAAGTAGCAGCACTAGTTATTGTAGTAATAGTAGTAGTAGTAGTAGGAGTAGTAGTTGTGGTGGTGGTGGTGGTGGTAGTAGTAGTAGCCATAGAAGTAGTAGTAGTACTTATAGTAGTAGTAGATGTAGTAGTGAAAGAATTAGTGATAGAAATAGGATTTGTAGTAGTAGTAGTAGTAGTCATAGTAGTAGTAGTAGTAGAAGTAGTAGTAAAAGAATTAGTGATAGAAGTAGGAGTTGTAGTAGTAGTAGTAGTAGCAGCAGTAGTAGTAGAAGCAGTAAGAGTAGAAGTAGTAGTAATAGTAGTAGAAGAAGTAGTAGTAGCAGCTGTAGTGGTACTGGTTACAGTAATAGGAGTATGAGTAGTAGAATTAGTAGTAGTAGTAATAGTAGTCGTAGTAGTAGTAGTAGTAGTAGCAGCTGCAGCAGTAGTAGTAGTAGTAGCAGCAATAGCAGCAGTACTAGTAGAAGAAGAAGAAGTAGAAGAAGTACTAGTACAAGCAGTTGTCGAAGCACTAGTAGTAGTAGTAGTAGTAGTAGTAGCAGTAGTAGTAGTAGTAGTAATTGTAGTAGTAGTAGTAGTAGTAGTAGTAATTGTAGTAGTAGTAGTAGCAGTGTAGAAGTAGTTGTAATAGTGGTGTAGCAGTTTTAGTAGTAGTGGTTATAGTAGAGGTAGTAGTAGTTGTAGTAGTAGTAGGAGCCGCAGCAGTAGTAGTAGTTATTGTATAGGTAGTAGTAGTAGGAGGAGGAGCAAAAGTAGTAGTAATACTCGTTGTAGTAGTAGAAGCAGGAGTAGCAGCGGTAGTAGTAGTATTAGTTGTCATAGTAGTAGTATTTGTAGTATTTATAGTAGTAGTAGTATTTGTAGTAGTTGTAGTAGTAGTAGTAGTAGTCGTAGTAGTAGAATTTGTAGTATTTGCAGTAGTAGTAGTAGTAGTTGTTGTGTTAGTAACATTTTTAGTAGTAGTAGAAGTAGTAGTAGTAGTAGTCATAATAGTAGTCGTAATAGCAATAGTTGGAGTAGTTGTTGTAGTGGTTGTAACATTAGGAGTGGTTGTAGTAGTTTTGGTAGTGGTAGTATTAATCATAGTAATAGTAGTAGTTATTAGAGTAGTAGTTGGGCCAGTAGCACTAGTTGTAGTAGTAGTGGAGTAGTAGTAGCTATATTAGTAGTTGTAGGGGTAGTAGCAGTAGCAGTAGCAATAGTAGTTATAGTAGTATTAGTTATAATAGTAATAGTAGCAGCTTTAGCAGTAGCAAAAGTAGTAGTAGAAGTTGTAGAAGGAGGTGCAGTAGTAGTAGTAGTAGCAGCAGTATCAGTAACATGAGTAGTAGTAGTGGTAACAATACTAGTAGCTGAAGTAATTATTGGACTAATTTTTGGAGTAGGAGAAGAAATAGTAGCAGTAGTAATGGTAGTAGTAGTAGTAGAAGTAGTAGTAGTTGTTGTTATTGTAGTAAAGTTGTAGTACTAGGAGGAGGAGGAGAAGGAGGTGGAGTAGGAGTAGTAGTAGTAGTAGCAGTAGTATTTGCTATAGTAGAAATAGTAGTACTAGTAATAGTGGTAGTAGTAGTTGTAGTAGTGATAGTAGTAGGAGAAGTAGTAGTTGTCGTAGTAGTAGAAGTAGTTATAGTAGTAGTGTAGTTGTTGTAGTTCTAGTGGTAGTAGTAGAGGTAGTTGTAGTAGTAGTATTTGCAAAAGTAGTTGTAGTGGTAATTGTTGCAGTAGTAGCTGGAGTAGTAGTAGTACTAGTTGTAGAAGTAGAAGTAGAAGTTGTAGTAGTAGTAATACTAGTAGAAGTTGTAGTAGCTGAAGCAGTAGTAGTTGTAGTAGTAGTAGAAGTAGTAGTAGTAGTAGTAGTTGTGGTAGTAGTAGTAGTAATAGTAGTCATGTCAAAGTTGATAGTAGTGGTTTAGATAGTAGTGTCGTAGTAGTAGTAGTCGTAGTAGTAGTTGTAATAGTAGTAGTAGTAGTAGCAGTAGTAGTATTAGTTGTAGTAATATTAGTAGTTGTAGTAGGAAGAGGAGTAGCAGTAGCAGCAATAGTAGTGGTAGGAAAAGGAGTAGCAGCAGCAACAGCAGTAGTAGTTGTTGTAATTGTTGTTGTAGTAGCACTAGAAGTAGCAGTTGTTGTAGTAGTAGTTGTGGTAGTTGTTGTTGTAATAGTAGTTATACTTATACTAGTTGAAGTTGTAGTAGCAGTAGAAGTAGTAGTGTTAGTAGAAATAGTAGTAGTACTAGTATAGTAAGAATACTAGTAGTAGGAGTAATAGCAGTAGTAGTAGGAGTAGTAGTTGAAGCTATAGTGTACTAGTAATAATAGTAGGAGTAGTAGTACTCGCAGAAGTTGTAGTTGTTATAGTAGTAGTAGTAGGAGAAGTACCAGTAGTAGCAGGAGTAAGAGTGGTGGTAGTAGTAGTAGTCGTAGTAGTAGTTGATGTAGGAGTAGTGGGAGTCTGTATAGGAGTAGTGGAAGTACTAGTAGTCGCAGTTGTAGTAGTAGTGTAGAGGTTGTCGTACAAGTACTAGAAGTAGTAGTAGCAGTAGTAGTAGAAGTAGTAGTCATAGTGGCAGCTATAGTAGCAGTAGTAGTAGTTATAGTAGCAGCAGTAGTTGTTGTAGTAGCAGTAGTAGTATTTCTAGTAGTAGTAGTAGTAGGAGCAGTAGTAGTAGTAGTAGTAGTTGTTGTTGTTGTTGTTGTTGTTGTTGTTATTGTTGTTTTTGTTGTTGTTGTTATTGTCGTTGTTGTTGTAGAAGGAGTAGCAGCTATGGTAGTAGTAATAGTAATTTTAGTAGTAGCAGAAGTAGTAGTAATTGTTGTTCTTGTAGAAGTACTTGTTGCACTTGTAGTAGTAGTAGAAGTAGTGGTGGTAGTATTAGTAGTAGTAGTAGTAGTAGTAGTACTAGTAACAGTAATAGTAGTAGAAGTACTAGTTGTAGTAGTGAGAGTAGTAGTACGAGAAGTAATAGAAATGTTAGTTATTGTAGTAGTAGTAATTGGAGTAGGAGAAGCAGTAGAATTAGTGGTAGTCATAATAGCAAGAGTGGTAGAAGTGATAGCATTAGTAGTAGTAGGAATAGTAGTAGGAGTAGTAGTAGGTGCAACAGTAGCAGTAGTAGTAGTGGCAGTTGTAATAGTCGTAGTGGTGGTAGTAATAGTCGTAGAATAGTAGTAGTAGTGGTAGTAATAGTCGTAGTATAGTAGTAGAAGTGGTAGAAGTAGTAATAGTAGTAGTAGTAGTAGTAGTTGTAGCATTAGTTGTTGTTGTAGTAGTAGTAGTAGTAGTAATAGTAGTGGAAGTGATACTAGAAGTAGTATTAGCAGTAATTATAGTAGGAGTAGTAGTAGTAATAGTAGTGGAAGTGGTAGTCATAGTAAATGTTGCAACAGTAATAAAAGTAGTGGCAGTAGTAGTAGTAGCAACAGTACTATTAGTAGGAGTTGCAATAGTAGCAGTAGCAAAAGTACTAGCAGTCGTAGTTGTAGCAAAAGTAGCAGTGGTAGTTGTAGTAGTTATTGTAGTAGAAGTAGTAGCATTATCGTATAAGTACTAGTAGCCACAGTAGTAGTAGTACCATAAGAAGTAGTAGTAGTTATTATAGTAGAAGTAGTTGCAAAAGCAACAACAGTAGAAATAGTAGTAGTGGCTATAATAGTCGTACTAGTAGTATTAGTAGCCACTATAGTAGTGATAGTAGTAGTAGTACTTGCACCAACAGCATTAGTAGTTTTAGTACCAATAACAGTAGTTGTAGTTGTAGTAGCAGCGGTAGTAGTATCAATAGTACTAGCCGGAATAGTAGCAGTAGCAATAGACTAGCAGAAGTAGTCGTAGTTGTTGTAGTAACAGTAGTAGCAGTAGTAGTAGTAGTTGCAGCATAAGTAGTTGCAATTGTAATAATAGTCGAAGAAGTAGATGTAGTAGCAGAAGTAGAAATAGTTGCAACAAAATTATTAGTAGCAGCAACAGCAGCAGTAGTAGTAACAGTAAAAGTAGTACTAGCTATTGTTGAAGCAGTAGTAGCAGCAGTGCTAGCAGTATAGAAGTTGTGGTGGTGGTAGTAGTAGTAGTAGCAACAGTGCTAGCAGTGTAGAAGTTGTGGTGGTGGTAGTAGTAGCAGTAGTAGCTGTAGTAGTACTAATAGCAGTAGCAATAGCAGTAGCAGTATTTGTAGCTATCGCAGAAGTTGTAGTAGTAGCAGTAGCATTATTAGTAGTAGTAGTAGTAGCAGTAGCAGTAGCATTAGTAGTAGTAGTAACATTAGTAGCAGCTGTAGTAATAGTTGTAGCAACAGTAGTTGCAGTAAGTATTAATAGTTATGGCAGTAGTTGGAATAGTAGTAGCAGCAGTAGTAGTAAGCAGTAGCACTAGTAGCAGCAGCAGTAGAAGTAGTTGTTGTTGTAGTAGAAGTAGCAGTAGTACTAGTAATGGTAGTAGTCACAGTCGTAGGTGTAGTTGTAAAAATAGTATCATGAGTAGTAGTAGTTGTAGAAGGAGCAATAGAAGTAGTAGTAGTTAGAGAAGTAGTTGTTGAAGTAGCAATGGCAGTAGAACCAGTAGCAATTGTACTAGCAGTAGGAGTAGTAGTTGGTGAAGTAGTAGGCGTAGTAGTCATAGCAGCAACAACCACAATAGTAGCAACAGCTGCAGCAATACTAGTAGAAGTAGTAGTAGTAGTATTAGTTATGGGGTAGTAGTAGTAGTAGTAGTAGTAGTAGTAGTAGTAGTAGTATTAGTAGTAGTCATGGTAGTAGCAGTAGTGCTTGAAGTAGTAGTAGTAGAATTAGTTATGGGGTTGTAGTAGTAGTAGTAGTAGTAGTAGCAGTAGTGGTAGTAGCAGTAGCCTTGGTAGTAGTAGGAGTAGTAGTAGAAATAGCCCCAGTAGCAGTAGCGACAGTACTTGTTGTAGTAGTAGTGATAGTACAAGAAGTAGGATATGCAGTAGTACTAATGGTTGTTGTAGTAGCAGTTGTAGCAGTAGAAGTAGTAGTACTACCAGCCGTAGCAGCAGTAGTAGACATTGTAGTAGTTGGAGAAGAAGTAGGTGTAGTAGTAGTATTTGTAAGAATAGTATTAGTAGTAGTGGTGCTAGTAGTAGTAGTCCCAGTAATTGTAGTAGTAGTAGTAGTAGAAGTAGTTGTAGCAGTAGTAGTAGTAGTACTAATAGTAGTGACAATTGGTGTAGGAGTAGTAGTAGTAGTAGTAGGAGTAGTAGTGTTAGTATTGGTAGTAGTAGTACAAGTAGAAGGAGTAGTAGATGTTGCAATTATACTTGTAGTAGAAGTAGTCGCAGCAATAATAGTAGTGTCAGTATTATTAGTAGTAGTGGTGGTAGTAGTATTAGAAGTAGAAGTAGTAGTAATAGTAGTAGTAGGAGCTGCAGGAGCAGCAACAGTAATAGTAGTTATAGCAGTAGCAGCAGCAGCAGCAGTAGTAGTAGTAGTAGTAGTAGTAGAAGTCATGGTAGTAGTAGCAGTACTAGTGGCAGTAGTAGTTATTGTAGGAGTAGTGCTCGGAGGAGTTATTGTAGCGATAGAAATAAGAGTAGTTGTAGTAGAAGTAGTAGTAGTAGTAGAACTAGTAGTAGTAGCACCAGTAGTAGTGCCAGCAGGAATAGCAGCAGCAACCTTAGTAGTTGTAGGAGTAGTATTACTAGTAGTTGTACTAGTAGTAATGAAGTAGTAGTCTTAGTAGTAGTAGTAGAAGTAATCGTTGTAGCACTCGCAGGAGTGGTAGTTATTGTTGTAGTAGGAGTAGTAGCAGTTGTTGTAGTAGGAGTAGCAGTAGTTGTTGTAGTTGTAGTAGTTGGAGTGTTTGCAGTAGTAGTTGCAGTACGAATTATAGTAGGAGTAGTAAAGTAGTTGGATTAGCTGTAGCAGTTGTTGTAGTAGTAGTAGTACTAGTAGTACTAGTAGTAGTTGTGGTAGTAGTAATAGCAGTTGTTGGTCTTGGAGTAGGAGTGGTAGTTGCAATGATGGTAGTATTAGTAGGTGTAGTAGTAGGAATAATTGTACTACTAGTGGTACTGGGAGTAGTAGTAGTTGTAGGAGTGGTGGTAGTAGTTGTAGTATTAGTATCAGTAGTAGTACGAGTTTATAGTTATTGCAATTCAACTAGTAGTAGCAATTCTACTAGTAGTAGAAGTAGTAGAAGTAGTAGTAGAAGTAGTAGTAGAAGTAGTAGTAGCAGTGGTAGTGGTAGTAGTAGTCACAGTAGTTGTAGTAGTAGTATTAGTAGTTGTAGTAGTAGTAATCGTAGTAGTTGTAGTAGCAGTAGTAGTCATTGGTGTCGGAGTTGTTGTAGTAGGAGTGGTAGAAGTATCAGTAGTTGTAGTAGTAGTAGTAGTTCAAGTAGTTTTAGAAGTAGGTGCAATAGTAGTAGAAGTAGTAGTTGTAGTAGTTGTAGAAGTAGCAGTAGTGATAGTCCTCTTGGTAGTTGTCGAAGTTGTAGCAGGAGTAGTAGTAGTATTAGTAGCAATAGCGGCAATAGAAGAAGAAGAAGTAGTAGTAGTATAAATCGTAGTAGTAGTGGTAGTAGTAATTGGAGTTGTGGGAGTAGTTATTATAGTAGTAGTAGTTGTTGTTGTTGTTGTAGCAGCTGTAGTAGTAGTTATAGTAGTAGCAGCAGTAGTCGTAGTAGCAGTATAAGTAGAAGCGATGGTAGTAGTAGCAACATATGTAGCAGCAACAACAATAGTAGCAGTAGTGGTAGTATTACAAGTAGTTGTAGTAGTAGTAATAGTAGTAGTAGTTGAAGTAGTAGTAGCAGTAGTATAGTAGTAGGTACAGTTGTAGTTGTTGTAGTAGGAGAATTAGTAGGAGTAGTAGTGGTGGTAGTAGTAGTGGTAGTAGGAGTGGTAGTAGTAGTGGAGTCGTAGCCACGACAGTAGTAGTAGTGGTTGTAACAGTAGTAGTAGTTGCAGTAGTAATAGTTGTTGTATTAGTACTAGTAGTAATCGTAATACTACTAGTAGTAGCATTAGTAGTAGTAGTAGTTGTTGAAGTATTAGGGGTAGTAGTCAGAGTAGGTGTGGGAGTCAGAATAGTAGTAGGAGTAATAGTAATAGCGGTAGTAGTTGTAGGATTAATAGTAGTTGTTGTAGTATAAGTAGTAGCATTAGTATTAGTAGTAGAAGTGGAAGTAGTAGTTGTAGTAGTAGTAGTAGAAGTGTTAGTATTAGTAGTAGTAGTATTAGGAGTAGTAGGAGCAGTAATTGTATTAGTTGTAGAAGTAGTAGTGGTAATAGTATTAGCAGCAGCAGCAGTAGTACTAGTAGTAGTAGTTGCGGTAGTTGTAGGAATAGTAGTAGCAGTAGTAGTAGTTGGAGTTGGTGGAGGAGTAGTAGTAGGCATAGTAGTAGAAGAGTAGGGGTAGTAGTAGTTGTTTTACTAGTAGTAGCAATAGGAGCTGGGGTTGGACTTGTAGTCGCATTATGAAGAATCTGAGTAAGAATAGTTGTAGTGGTGGTGGTAGTAGTAGTACTAGTAGTATAAGTAGTAGGAGTTTTACTTTTAGAAGTAGTAGTATTAGTAATAGTACTACTAGTAGTAGTAGTGTTAGTATTAGTAGAAGTAGTACCAGTAGTAGTAGGAGTAGTAATAGTAGCAATTGTACTAGTCGCAAAAGTAGTACTACTGCTACTACTAGTAGTAGTAGTATTAGTTGTGGTAGTTATAGTAGTAGTAGTAGTGGTAGTTGTAGTAGTAGTAGTAGTGGTAGTGGCAGCAGTACTAGAAGCAATAATAGTTGAGGAGTTGGAGTAGGAGTGGTTGTTTCCATAGCAATAGTGGTATTGAGAGCAGTAGTAGTAACAGTAGGTGTAGGAGTATGAGCAGTAGTAGGAGTAGTAGCAGTAGTAATTGTATTGTTAGTAATAGTAGTAGTACCAGCAGTTATAGGAGTAGTAGTAGTAGCAATTGTACTAGTAGTAGTAGTGGTAGTAGTTTTAGTAGTAGTTGTACAAGAAGTTGTAGAAGTAGTAGTAGTTGTAGTAGTACGAGTTGGTGTAGGAGTCATAGTAGGAGGAGTAGTAGTTGGAGTATGGGTAGTAGTAGCTGAAGGAGTAGTTATAGCGGTAGGAGTTGGAGTAGGTGTGGTAGTAGCAGTTGTTGTAGGTGTAATAGGAGTAGTAGTAGAAGCAGTAATCAGAGTAGGAGTCGTAATAGTAGTAGTAGTAGACGTAGTAGTAGTAGGAATTGCAGCAGTAGCAGCTGTACTTTTAGTAGTCCTAGTAGTTGTATTCGTAGTAGTAGTAGTAGTAGCTGTAGTTGATGGACAAGTAGCAGAAGCGGTTCTACTAGTAGTAGAAGTAGAAGTAGTAGAAGTAGCAGTCGTAGTAGTTCTTGTTGTAGTAATAGTTGGTGTAGTAGTAGTAGGAGTAGCAGTAGTAGTTATAGCAGTCGTTGTAGCCGTATTAATAGTACTTGTAGTAGTAGTTGTAACTATAGTAGTAGCAGCAGTAGTAATAGTAGTAGAGTTAGAAGCAGTAGTAGTAGTAGAATTTGGACTAGTAGTAGGAGTAGTAGTAGCAAGAACAGCAGCAGTCATTGTAGTAGTTGTTGTAGTAGTAGTAGTAGCAGTAGCAGTAGTAGTAGTACTAGTAGTTGGATTAGTAGTAGCAACAGTTGTAGAAGTAGTAGTAGTAGTAGTATTAGTACGAGTAGTATTAGTTGTGGTGCTGGTGGTAAGAGTAGTAGTAGAAGCTAGAGTAGTCGTTATTGTGGTAATAATAGCAATAGTAGTAGTAGTCGAAGTAGTAACAGCAGCAGTAGTAGAAGTGGTAGTAGTAGTCGGAGTGTAGTAGTAGTAGTAGTAGTCGGAGTTGTAGTCGTAGAAGTTGTTGGAGTGTTAGGATTCGCTGCTAGTCGTAGAATTTTTAGGAGTGTAAGGAGTAGTAGTAGTTGTAGGAGTAGTAGTACTAGTAGTAATAGTAGTAGGAGGAGGAGGAGGCGGAGGACTATTAGTATTATTAGTAGCATTAGAAGTAGCAGTAGTGTTTGTATTAGTAGTAATAGTAGTTGGAGTAGTAGTAGAAGCAATTGTACTACTAGTCGAAGTAGTAGTAGTAGTAGTAGTAGTACTTGCAGTTGTTGTTATTGATGTAGTAGTAGTGCAAGTAGTTGTAGTAGTAGTAGTAATAGGACTTGGAGTAGGAGTAGTAGTTGGCATAGTAGTTGTTGGAGCAGGTGTTGTAGTAGTAGTAGGAGTAGCAGTAGAAGTAGGAGTTATACTAGGAGTAGTAGTAGCAGTAGTAGTAGGAGTAGTAGGAGTAGTTGTAGTAGTTGTTGTTGTGGTTGTTGTTGTTATTGTAGTAGTAGTGTTGGTATTAGGTGCAACAGTAATGGTAGTAGTAGGAGTTGTAATATTAGCAATTGTACTAGTAATAGAATTAGTAGTAGTAGTAGTAGTAGTATTAGTAGTAGTTATCCTCCTCGTCGTAGTAGTAGTAGTAGTAGTAGTAGTAGTAGTCGTAATAGTTGTAGTTTTAGCAGTGGCAGTAGCAGTAATAGTAGTAGTAGTCGTAATAGTTGTAGTTGTAGTAGTCGTCGTGGTAGTAGTACTTGGAGTAGGGGTAGTAGAAGTACTTGTAGTAGCAGCAATAGCAGTACTACTAGTAGTAGTTGTTATTGTAGTAGTATTGTAGTAGTTATCGTAGTTGTTGTAGTTGTTGTTGTTGTAGTAGTAGTAGTAGTAGTAGTAGTAGTAGTAGTAGTAGTAGTAGTAGTAGTAGTAGTAGTAGTAGTAGTAGTAGTAGTAGTAGTAGTAGTAGTAGTAGTAGTAGTAGCAGCAGCAGCAATAGTAGTAGTAATAGTTATAGTAATAGAAGTAGTAGTAGTGGTTGTAGTAGGAGTAGTAGCAGCAGCAGAAAGAGTGGTTGTAGTAAGGGTAGTGGTAGAAGTCGTAGTAGTAGTAGAAGTCGGGGTAGTAGTAACAGTAGTATTAGTAGTTGTAGTAGAAGTAGTAGTAGTGATAGTAGGGTTATTGTTAGTAGTACTAGTACTTGAAGTAGGAGTAGTAGTTGTAGGCATCGCACTAGTAGTAGAAGTAGTAGTAGTAGTGGTGGTGGTGGTGGTGGTGGTGGTGGTGGTGGTAGTAGAAGAAGTGGTAGTAGTAGTAGTAGTCGTCGTAGTAGTAGCAGTAGCAATAATAGTCATAGTAGTTGTAGTAGTAGTTGCAACAATAGTAGTTATGGTTGTAGGAGTTGTAGTAGTAGGAATAGGTGTAGTTGTAGTTGGAGTGGGTGCAGTAGTAGTAGTAGTTGCTGTAGCAGTAGGAGTTGGAGTAGGTGTCATCGTAGCTCAAGTATTAATAGTAGGAGGAGTAGTAGAAGTAGCAATAATGGGAGTAGGTGTTGGAATAGTAGTAGTAATAGTAGTAGTAATAGTAGTAGAAGCAGCAGCTGTAGTAGTAGTGGAAGTAGCAAAAGTAGTCATAGTGGTCGTTTTCATGGTAGTAGTAGTAGTGGTAGTAGTGGAAGGTGTAGTAGTAGTTGCAGTTGTACTACTTGTAATGTAGTAGTAGTCTTAGTAGTAGTAGCAATAGTAGTTGTGGTAGTAGTAGTATTAGTAGTAGTAGTGGTGGTGGTGATGGTGGTGGTAGTAGTAGCAGTTGTTGCAATAGTTGTAGTAATAGGAGTGTTTGGGGTTGTAGTATTAGTATGAGTAGCAGCAGTAGTAGTAGTAGGAGCAGTAGTCATAGTAAGAGTAGTCATAATAGTAGTAGCAATAGCAGCAGTAGTTATTGTAGTCGTATTACTAGTAGTTGGAGTTGGAGTAGTAGTCATAGAAGTCGCAGGAGTGTCAGGAGTTGTAGTTGTAGTAGTAGTAGTAGCAATAGTAGTAATAGCAGTAGTAATAGTAGGAGGAGTAGTGGTAGCAGTAGTAGCCACAACTACGATAATAGCAATTGTAGTAGTAGTCGTAGGAGTAGTAGTAATAGTACTAGTACTAGTAGTAGTAGCTGTAGTAGTATTAGTAATCATAGCAGTAATTGTAGCTGCAGTGGTATAAGTAGTAGTTGTAGTAGCAACAACAGTAGCTATAGCAAAAGTTGTTATAGAAGTTGTAGTACCAGCAGTAGTAGTAGAAACAGTAGTAGTAGTAGCAGAAGTAGCAGTAGAATTTGTAGTAGAAGTAGTAGTTGTAGTTGTAGTTATACTAGTAACAACAACGGCAACTATGGTAGTAGTAGTAGCTGTAGTAGTGGTGGTCATTGTAGTAGCAGCCCTTGTGATAACAGTAGTAGTATTAGTAGGTGTAGAAGTTGTAGTCGTAGCGGCTGTAGCAGTAGCAGCAGCAGCAGTAGCCTTAGTCCTAGTAGTAGGAGTAGTAGAAATAATGGTAGTTGAAGTAGCAGAAGTAGTAGTGGCAGCAGCAGCAGCAGCAGTAGTAGTAGTAGTAGTAGTAGTAGTAGTAGTAGAAGTAGCAGCAGTGGTAGTAGGAGTAGTTGTAGTAGTACTAGCAGTAGTTCTAGTTGTAGTAGTAGCAGAATTAGTAGCAGTAGTATAGGTAGTAATAGTCGTTGTAGTAGTAGTAGTAGAAGTAGAAGTAGTAGTGGCAGTAGTAGTAGTAGTAGTAGTACTTGTAGTAGCAGTACTAGTAGTAGTTCTAGTCCTAGTTGTAGTAGTAGCAGTAGCAATACTAGTAGTAGAGGTAATAATAATTATATTTGTAGTAGTAATAGTGCAGTAGTAGTTGTACTTATGGTTGTAGAAGTAGTTGTTGTAGTAGAAGTAGTTGTTCTATTAGTAGTAGTAGTTGTAGTAGTTGTTGTAGTAGTTGTAGAAGTAGTAGTAGTGGTTGTTGTTGTTTCTGTAGTTGTTGTAGTAGTCATTGCAGTAGTAGTGGTACGAGTGTCAATAGTATTAAAGTAGTAGTCGTAGTAGTAGTTATTATTGTAGTAGTTGTAGTATTAGTTGTAGTATTAGTAGTAGCAGTAGTAGGGGGAGGATTAGCCGAAGTTCTAGGAGTAGTAGTTGTAGTAGTTGTTGTAGTTGTTGTGGTAGTAGTTGTAGTAGTAATAGTAGGTGGAGGAGGAGTAGTCATAGTAGTAGTAGTAGAGTAGTAGTAGAAGCAGTAGCAGTAGTAATAGTAGTAGTAGTAGAAGTAGTAATAGTAGTAGTAGCATTAATAGAAGTACTTGTAGTAGTAGTCATGGTAGTTGTTATAGTTGTAGGAGTAGTAGTAGTAGTGGAAGGAATTGCAGCAACAACAATAGCAGTAGTAGTAGCTGTTGCAGTTGTAGTACTTGTAGTAGTAGTTGCAATAGTAGTGGTAAGAGCAGTAGCAGTAGGAGCAGTAGAAGTAGTGATAGTAGTAGTAGTGGTAAGAGCAGTAGCAGCAGCTGCTGTAGGAGTAGTGATAGCAGTAATAGCAGCAGTAGTAGCATGAGTTCTAATAGTAGTAGTTTTTGTTGTTGCTACTGTGGGAGAAGTATTAGTAGTCTGTAGTTGCTGTATGAGCAGTTGAAGTAGTAGGAGTAGGAGTAACATTAGGAGGAGCTACAGAAGGAGTAGGAGTAGTAGTAGGGGTTGTAGTCGGTGTAGTAGTAGTAGGAGGAGTAGTAGTAGGAGCAGCAGTAGTAGTTATAATAGCAGTAGTAGCAGTAATAGTAGTTGTAGTATACGTAGCAATAGTAGAAGTAGTGGTAGGTGTAGTAGTTGCAGAAGTAGTTGTAGTAGTAGTAGTTGCTGTTGTAATGGCAGTAGCAGTAGTAGAAGAAGTAGTTGTTGTTGTTGTAGTAGTAGTAGTAGTAGTAGTAGTAGTAGTATTAGTAGTCGTAGTAGTTGTTTTAGAAGTAGACAAAGCAGTGGTAGAAGTAGTAGTAGTAGTATGAGTAGTAGGAGTGTTAGGAGTAGTTGTAGTCGTAGTAATAGTAGTAGTAGCAGTAGTAGTAGTAGTAGTAGTAGTAGTAGTAGTAGTAGTAGTAGTAGTAGTAGTAGTAGTAGTAGTAGTTGCGGAGTGGTAGTGGTAGTAGTAGAAGTTGTAGTAGTAGCAGTCATAATAGTTGTAGCAGTAGAAGTAGTAGTAGTTATAAAAGCAGTATTACTTGTAGAAGAAGTGATAGTAGTAGTAGTAGTAGTATTACTTGTCGAAGAAGTAATAATAGTAGTAGTAGTGGTAGTTGTAGTGGGAGTAGGAGTAGCAATAGAAGCAGGAGTACTAGTAGTAGTAGTGGAAGTAGTAGTGGTAGCACTAGTAGCAATAGCTCTATTGTTAGGGGAAATAATACTAGTTGTAGTTCTAGTAGTAGTAGTAGAAGAAGAAGAAGCAGAAGTTGTTGTAGTTGTAGTGGTAGAAATGGCATTAGTAGTAGTGGTAGTAGTTGTAATAGTAGTAGTAGGAGGAGGAGTAGTAGTTAAAATAGTTACATGAGGAGTAGTAGTAGGAGGAGTAGTAGGAGGAATAGTAGTATTAATAGTAGTAATAGTTGTAATAGGAGTACTAATAGGGGTAGTAGTAGTTGTGGCCGCAATAGTAGTAGTTGTAGTAGTAGTAGTAGTATAATTTGGGGTAGCAGTTGGGGCAGTCATTATGGTAGTAGTTGTAGGATTTGTAATAGGAGTAGTACTATTAGTAATAGTCGCATTAGTAGTAGTAGTAGTAGTGGTAGAAGTAGCAGTGGTAGTAGAAGTAGCAGCAGTGGCAGTAGTAGTAGCAGCATCAGTTGTAATAGTAGTAGCAGCAGTAGCAATAGCAGTAGTAGTTATTGTTATTGTTGTTGTTGTAGTAGTAGTAGTAGCAACAGCACCAGTAGTAGTAGCACCAGTAGTAGTAGTAGTAGTATTAGTAGTAGTAGGACTAGTCTTTGTAGTAGTAGTAGTAGTATTAGTTGTAGTAGGACTAGTCTTTGTAGTAGTAGTAGTTGCAGTAATTATCGTTGTTGTCGTAGTAGTAGTAGGAGTAGCAGTCCAAGTCGGAGTAGGAGCTGGAATGGTAGTCACTGTAGTAGTAGTAATAATTGTAGTAGAAGTAGTAGTAGTATTAGTAGATGTTGTAATAATAGTAGTAGGAGGACAAGTAGTAGTCGCAGTAGTAATAGTAATAGTAGTAATGGATGCAGCAGCTGCTACAGAGTAGTAATAGCAGTAGTAGTTGGTGGAGTAGTTGTAGCTGTATTAGTAGTTGTAGTAGTAGTAGTAGTACCAACACCAGAAGGAGTAGTCGTAGTTGTAATAGTAGTTGTAGTAGTAGTATTAGTAGGAGTAGCAGCAGCACTAGTTGGAGTTCTAGTAGTAGTATTGTTGTGGTTGTCGCTATGCAAGAAGTATTACTAGTCGTAGTAGAAGCAGTGTGAGCAGTAGAAGGAGTAGGAGCAGTAGTAGAAGTAGGAGGAGGAGCAGAAGGAGTAGGAGAGATAGTAGGGGTAGTAATCAGTGTGGAAGTAGTAGGAGTAGTAGGAATAGTAGCAGTAGTAGCAGTAGTAGTAGTAATAATGTAGGAGTAGTAGTGGCAATAGTAGTTGTAGTATTAGTAGCATTAGTAACATTAGTGGTGGGTGTAGTAGTTGTAGAAGTAGTTGTAGTTGAAATAGCAGGAGTAGTGCTGTAGTAGTTGTAATTATTGTTGTAATGGTAGTAGCAATAGTAGTTAAAGTAGTAGTAGTAGTAGTAGTAGTAGTAGTAGCAGTAGTAATAGTAGTCGTAGTAGTTGTTTTAGTAGTTGTCAAAGTTGTGGTCAAAGTAGTAGTAATAGGAGGAGGAGTGATAGGAGGAGGAGGAGTAGTAGTAATAGCAGCAGCAGCAGCAGCAGTAGTAGTAGCAATAGTTATAGTTGTAGAACTGGTAGTAGTTGTAGGAGTTGTTGTAGTAGTAGTCATAGTAGTTGTAGTAGTAGAAGTAGTAGTAGTTATAGAAGTAGTATTAGTTGTAGAAGAAGTGATAGTAGTAGTAGTAGTAGTAGTAGTAGTAGTAGTATTTGTTATAGAAGAACTAATAGTAGTTGTTGTTGTTATAGTAGTAGTGGCAGTAGGAGTAGCAGTGCCAGCAGGAGTAGTAGTAGTAGTAGTAGTAGTAGTAGTAGTAGTAGTAGTAGTCGTAGCAATAGATGTATTCGTAATAATAGCAGTAGTAGTTGTGGTAGTAGTTGTAGTAGCAGTAGTAAGAGTAGTAGTTTGGATAGTTACAATAGGAGTAGTCAAAGTAGTGGTAGTAGAAGTAGTAGTGGTTGTTGTAGTAGTAGCGGCGCCGGCAACAACAACAACAATAGTAGTAGTTATTATGGCAGTATTAGTAGTAGTAATCAGAGTAGTAGTAGGAGTAGGAGTAGGATTAGTACTAATAATCGTAGTTATTGTTGTAGGAGAAATAGGAGTAGTTGCAGTAGAAGTTGGAGTAGGAGTAGTTGTAAGTCGTAGTAGTTGTAGTAGTACTAGAAGGAGTAGTAGTAGTAGTAGGAGCAGGAATAGTAGTAGTAGTACTACTACTACTACTAGTACTACTACTACAAGTAGGAGTTGTAGTATTAGTAATAGTACTAGTAGTAGTAGTAGTAGGAGGAGGAGGAGGAGGAGTAGTTGTAGTAACAATAGTTGTACTTGTAGTAGTAGTAGTAGTATTTGTAGTAATAGGTGTGGTAGTAGTAGTACTAGTAGTAGCAACAGAAGTAGCAATAGCAGTTGTAGTAGCTGTAGTAGCAGCAGTAGATGTACTAGTAGTACAAGAAGAAGAAGTAGTAGTAGTAGTAGCAGTAGTAGCAATAGCTGTATTGGGAGTAATAGCAGTAATAGTAGTGGTAGTAGTAGTAGGAGGAGGAGGAGTAGTAGTAGTAGTAGTAGTGCAAGTAGTAGTAGTATTAGCAGTAGTAGGAGTAGGAGTAGGAGTAGTAGTAGTAGTAGGATTTGGAGTAGTGGTAGTGGTAGTAGTAGTAGTAGGAGGAGGAGGAGTAGTAGTTGGAGGAGGAGGAGTAGCAGCAGCAGCAGCAGCAGCAGTAGTAGCAGTAGTAGTAATAGTACTAGTAGTAGTACTAGCAGTAGTAGGAGTAGGAGTAGGAGTAGTAGTAGTAGTAGTTGTTATTGTTGTTGTTGTAGTAGTAGTAGTAGTAGTGGTAGTAGTAGTAGTAGTTGTGGTAGTTGTAGTAGCAGTTGTAGTAGCAGTACTAGTAGTAGTAGTACTATCAATAGTAGGTGTAGGAGTAGGAGGAGTAGAAGCAGTAGTAGGATTAGGAGTAGCAGTAGTAGTAGTAGTAGAAGCAGTAGTAAGTGTAGAAGTAGTAGTAGTTGGAGTAGTAGTTGTTACTATAATTATGGTAGTAGTAGTAGTAGTAGTGGTAGTGGTAGTAGTGGTGGTGGTAGTTGTTGTAGTAGTAGTTGTTGTTGTTGTAATAGTAGTAGTAGTAGTAGTAGTAGTAGTAGTAGTAGAAGTACTAGTAGTAGTTGTAGTAGAAATTCTAGTGCTAGTAGTAGCAGTAATAGTAGTAATAGAAGAAGAAGTAGTAGTAGTAGTAGTACTGGTAGGAGTTGCAGCAATAGCAGCAGCAGTAGTAGTAGTATGAGTTGTAGCCATAGCAACAGTACTTATTATAGTAGTGGTAGTGGTGTAAGTCCTAGCATTACTAGTATTAGAAGCAGTAGTAGTAATAGTAGTTGTAGTAGCGCTAGTAGTAGTACTTGTAGTAGTAGTAGAAGTAGGAGTAGGAGTAGTAGTTGTTGTGGCAAGAGCAAGTGTTGGAGTAGTAGTAGTAGTAGTTGTTGTTGTTGTTGGAGCAGAAGTAGTATTAGTAGTAGTTGTTGTAGCAGTAGTAGTATTAGTAGTAGCAGTAAGGGTAGGAGTGGGGGGAATAGTAACTGGAGTAGTGGTGGTGGTAGTAGTAGTAGTAGCGGTAGAAGTAGTAGTAGTAGTTGAAGGAGTAGTAGAAGTTGTACTAGTAATAGATGTAGTAGCAGTAGTAGCTGCTGCAATAGTAGTGGTTGTCGTAGTAGTAGTAGTAGTAGTAGTAGTAGTACAAGTAGTAGTTGTAGCAATAGGAGTAGTAGGGGTAATCGTAGTAATAGTGGTAATAATAGTAGCAGTAGTAGTAGTAGTGGTAGAAGTAGCAGTAGTAGTGGTAGAAGTAGCAGTAGTACCGGTAGGAAGAGTAGTAGTAGCAGCAATTGTAGTAGTTGTTGTTGTTGTAGTAGTTGCACTTGTCGGAGGAGTGATAGGTTTAGGAGTTGGAGTAGGAGTGGCAGAACGACTTGTAGTAGTAGTAGTATTAGTAGGAGTAGAAGTAGTTGTTGTAGTAGAAGTAGCAGGAATAGTAGTAGTAGTCATATTAGTAGTAGCCGCATTAGTAGTAGTAGTATCTGTAGTCATTGTAGTAGTAGTAGTAGCACAAGTAGTAGTAGTAGTAGTATAGGTAGCATTAGTAGTAGTGGTAGTATTAGTTGTAGTAGTTGTAGTTGTTGTAGTAGTAGTAGTAGTAATTGTAGTAGTAATAGCAGTAGTAGTAGTTGTAGAAGCAGGAGTAGTAGTTGTAAAAGTAGTACTAAGAGTAGCAATAGCTGAAGTACTACTAATAGTAGTAGTAGTAATAGTAGTAGTCGTAGTGGAAATAGTCGTTGTAATAGTACTACTACTAGTAGTAATAGTAGTGTTATTAGTAATAGTTGTAGTAGTAGTCATAGGTGTAGAAGTAGTAGTAGGAGTTGGTGTAAGAGTCATAGTAGTAGTAGTAGTAGTCCTAGTTTTAGTATTACTAGTAGTAGTACAAGTAGGAGTAGGAGTAGGAGTAGTAGTAGCAATAGTAGGAGTAGGAGTTGTTGTAGTAGTGGTTGGAGCAGGAGTAAGAGTAGTAGTAGTAGTTGTTGTTGTTGTAGAAGTAGTAGTATTTGTAATTGTTGTTGTAGTAGTAGTTGTATTAGTTGTAGTAGTATTAGTAGTAGTACCAGTTATAATAGTAGTAGTAGTAGGAGTTGGAGTTGGGAGTAGTTGTACTAGTAATAGAAGCAGTAGAAGTAGTAGTGCTGCAATAGTTGTATTTCTCGTAGTCATAGTAGTAGTAGTTGCAATAGTAGTAATTGTGGTAATAGTAGTGGCAGTAGCATTAGTAGTGGTAGCAATAGCAGAATTAGTAGCAATAGTAGCAGGAGAAGTAGTAGTTATAGCAGTTGTCGAAGGAGTGGTAGCAGTAGGAGTTGGAGTAGGAGTGGCAGTGCGAGTTGTAGTAGTAGTATTACTAGTAGGAGTAGTAGTAGTAACAGTAGCGAGAGTAGGAGTAGTAGTATTAGTAGGAGGAGGAGGAGGAGGATTAGTAGTAGTAGTAGTCGTAGGAGTGGTAGCAGTAGCAATAGTAGTAGTAGGAGGAGTGCCCGTAATAGTAGTAGTTGGAGTATGAGGAGTAGTAGGTGCAGTAGCAGGAGTAGTAACAGTAGCAACAGTAGCTGCAGCAGTAGTAACAATAGTGGTAGTAGTTGTAATAGGAATACTAGTAGTAGTAGTAGCAGTAGCAGCAGTAGTGGTAGAAGTCACAGCAACAGCAACAGCAACACAGTAGTAGTAGTAGTAGTAGCAGTAGAAGTCATAATAGCAGCAGCAGTAGTAGTAGTATTGGGAATAGTAGAGGAGTAGCAGTTGGACTTGGAGTGGTATTAGCAGAAGCAGTGTTAGTACTAGAAGTATTATTTGCAGTAGTAGTAGTAGTGGTGGTAGTAGGAGGAGTACTAGAGGTCATCATAGCCGCAATAGTTGTAGTTGTAGTAATAGTAGCAGTCGTAGTAGTTGTACTAGTAGCAGTAATAATAGTAGTAGTTAAATTAGTAGTAGTAGGAGTAAGAGTTGCAGTAGAGGTAGTAGCGGTTGTAGCAGTAGCATTAGTAGTAGTAGTAGGAGTAGGAGTAGTAGTAGAAGTAGTATTAGTAGTACTAATAATAGTAGTAGTAGTAGTAGTAGTAGTAGTAGTAATTGGAGTAGAAGAAATTCTAGTAGAAGAAGTAATAGTAAGTGTAGCTTTAAGTGTAGGAGTTGTTGTATGAGTAGTAGTAGTACCAGTAGTACCAGTAATAGTAGTAGTAGTAGCAGTAGCAGTGGTCGTAGTAGAAGGAGAAGGAGTAGTACTAGTAGTAGTTGTAGTAATCTTAGTAATTATAGTAGTAGCAGCAGTAGTAGTGGTAGTAGTAGTACTAGGAGTTGCAGCTATAGCTATAGCAGTAATTGAAGTTGTCATGGTAGTAGCTATAGTAGCTACAGCAGTAGCAGCAGTATTACTAGTAGTAGTAGTAGAAGTAGTTGTAATAGTAGTAGTAAAAAATGTAGTTGTAGTAGTAGTAGCTGTCGTTGTTGTTGTAGTAGTAATAGGAGTAGGTGTAGGAGTATGGGTAGCAGTAGGAGTAGCAGTAGTAGTAATAGTAGTAGTAGGAGTAGTAGTACTAGTAGGAGGAGGAGCAATAGGAGTAGCAGTAGTAGCAGTAGCAGTAGCAGTAGTAGTAGTAATAGTAATAGAAGTTAGAGCAATAGTGGCAGTAGAAGTAGTGGTTGTGGCAATAGTAATTGCAATAATAGGAGTAGTAGTTGTAGTAGTGGTAGTAGTACGAGTAATAGCAGCAGAATTTGTAATAGCGATAGTAGTAGTTATCGCAGCAACAACAGTAGTAGCAGCAGCAGCAGCAGTAGTAATAGAAGTAGTAGTAACAGTTGCATTGGAGGTAATAGGTGTAGGAGTTGTACTACTAGTGGCAACAATAGTAGTAGTAGTAGTTGTAGTAGTAGTATTAGTACTAGTAATAATAATAGAAGTAGATATTGTAATAGTTTTTATAGAAGTAACACTAGTAGTAGTCATAGTAGTAGTTGTAGAAGTAGTAGTAGTAGTAGTAGTAGTAGCAATAAGAGTAGAAGTAGTAGAGGGAGTAGCAATAGTACAAGTAATAGTAGTAGTAGTGGTAGTAGTAGTAGTAGCAAAAGTAGTTGTGATAGTAGTAGTAGTAGTAATAGTTGTATTAGTAGTAATAGTAGTAGTAGTAGTGGGAGGTGTATAAGTTGCAGTAGGAGTTGGAATTGGAGTAGTAGTAGTAGTAGTAGTAGTAGTAGAAGTAGTACAAGTAGGAGTAGGAGTAGGAGTAGCAGTAGCAATAGTTGCTGTAGGAGTAGTAGTAGTAGTGGCATGAGCAAGAGTAGGACTAGTAGTTGTAGTACTTGTTGTTGTAGTAGTAGAAGTAGTGTTGGTAGTAGTAGTTGTTGTAGTAGTAGTAGTAGTAAGAGTAGGAGTAGGAGTAATAGTATTTGGAGCAGTGATAGTTGTAGTAGTAGTTGTAGTAGTAGTTGTAGGAGGAGTGGAGTAGGAGTAGTAGCAATTGTACTAGTAATAGAAGAAGCAGCAACAGTAGTAGCAGCTGCAATGGTAGTAGTTGTAGTAGTTGTACTAGTAGTGGTAGCAGTGGAAATTGGGCTAGTGGTAGTGGTAGCAGTAGTAGAAGTGGTAGATGTAGTTGTAGTAGTTGTAGTAGTTGTAGTTAATAGAGAAGTCGTTGGAGAACGAGTTAGAGTAGTTGTGGCAAAACGAGTTTTAGTAGTAGTAGTAGCAATGGAAGGAGTAGGAGTACTAGTAGCTGTAGTAATAGTAGGAGGAATAGTAGTGCTAGTAGTTGTTGGAGTAGGAGTACAAGTGGTAATAGGAGTACAAGTGGTAATAGGAGCAGCTGTAGTAGCAATATTAGTAGTAGTAGGAGCGGCCATAATAGTAGTAGTTGGAGTAGCAGGACTAGTAGGCGAAGCCGGAGTAGCAGTAGTAACAGTAGTGGTAGCAGTTGTAGTAGGAGTGCTAGTAGTAGTAGTAGTAATAGTAGTAGTAGTATTAGTAGTAGTAATAGTAGTAGTAGTATTAGTAGTAGTAGCAGTAGTAGTAGCAGTAGTCGTAATAGTAGAATTAGTAGAAGTCGTAGTAGTAGCAGCAGCAGAAGTTGTAGAAGAAGTTGTAGATGTAGTAGTATTTGGAATAGAAGTAGGAGTGGGAGTTGGAGTTGAAGTAGTAGTCGAAGAAGTAATAGTAGTACTAGTAGTTGTTGTAGCAGTAGGGGTTGTAATAGGAGCAATGGTAGTAGTAATCGGAGGAGGAGGAGTAGTATTAGTAGAAGTAGTAGTAGTAGTAGCAGCAGAAGTCGTAGTAGCAATTGTAGATGTAGTATTATTGGGACTAGTAGTAGGAGTAGGAGTTGGAGTTGAAGTAGTAGTAGATGAAGTAATAGTAGTATTAGTAGTAGTTGTTGTAGTAGTACAGGTTGTCGTAGGGGCAGTGGTAGTAGTAGTAGAAGTAGTAGGAGTACAAATAGAAGTATGAATAACGGTAGTAATCGGTAAAGTAGGGGAAGTAGTTGCAGTAGTAGTAGTAGTCGTGGTGGTGGTGGTGGTACTAGAAGTACTGGTATCAATAGTAGTAACAATATTAGTAGTACTAGTAGTAGTTGTTGTTGCATTAGTAGTAATAGGTGTAGAAGTAGCAGTATTGTATTAGCAACTATAGTAGTAGTAGTAGTAGTAGTTGGAGTAGTAGTAGTAGTGGTAGGAGTGCTTGCAGTAGTAGCAGTAGTAGTATTAATAGTATAATAAGTAGTAGTAGTAGCAGTAGTAGGAGTAGTTGTAGTAGTTGTAGTAGTAGTTGGAGTTGTATTAATAGTAGTTATAGCAGTAGTTGTTGGAGTAGTAGTAGTGCTAGTCGTAGAAGTGGTTGCAAAAGCAGTAGTTGTTGTATTAATAGTAGTAATAGTAATAGTTATTGGAGTAGTAGCAGTGCTAGTCGTAGAAGTGGGAGTAGCAGTGTTGTAGTAGTAGCAGTAGTAGTCATAGATGTAGTAGTCAAAGTAGTAGTAGCAGTATTAGTAGTAGTCGTAGTAGTATAGTAGTTGCAGCAGCAGCAGCAGGAGTAATAGTAGTTGCAGTAGTAGCAGTAGAAGCAGAAGCAGTTGTCGCAGTAGCAGAAGTGGTAGTAGTAGTAAGAGGAGGTGGAGGTGGAGTAGTGGTAGTAGAAGTAGTAGTCGTAGTAGTAGTAATAGTAGTTGTAGTAGTAGTAATAGTAGTAGTAGAAGTAGAAGCAGTAGCAGTAGTAATTGTTGTTTTAGCAGTAATAGGGGTAGTAGTAGTAGAAGTTAGAGTAGAAATAGTAGTAGTATTAGTAGCAGTAGTTGTAGGAGGAGGAGGAGGAGGAGGAGGAGGAGGAGGAGGAGTAGTAGTAGTAGTAGTAGTAGAAGCCACAGCAATAGTAGTAGTTGTAGTAGTAGTAGTTGTTGTTGTAGTAGAAAAAGTAAACGTTGTTGTCGTAGTAGTAGTAGTAGTAGTACTAGTAGTAGTTGTAGTAGTAGTAGTAATAGAAGTAGTAGTAGTAGAGGTAGTGGTGGTAGTAGTAGATGAAGTCGTAGTAGTTATTGCAGTAGTAGTGCTAGTAGTCGTAGTAGTTGTAGTAGTAGTAGTAGTAGTAGAAGCAGTAGTGATAGTCATAATAGTAGCAACAGCTGCTGAAACAGTCGTTGTAGTAGTTGTAGCAGAAGTAGAAGCAGTAGTTGTAGTGGAAGTAGTAGTAGGAGGAGGAGGTGGAGGAAGAGGTGTAGTTGTAGGGGTAGTAGTAGTAGAAGTAAGAGAAGAAGTAGTAGTCGTATGAGTAGTTGTATTAGTAGGAGGAGGTGGAGTAGTAGTAGTAGTAGTAGTAGGTGTAGTAATAGTAGTAGTAGTAGTAGTAGTAGTAGCAGCAGCAGCAGCAGCAGTAGTAGTAGTCGTGGTGGTGGTGGTACTAGTAGTAGTAGTAGTAGTAGTAGTGGTACTACTAGTAGTAGTAATAGTAGTGGTACTAGTAGTAGTAGTAGTTGTAGTAGTAACAGTAGAAGTAGTTGTTGGTATTGTAGTTGTAGCAGTAGTAGTGGTGCTAGTAGTAGTAGTTGTTGTAGTAGTAACAAGAGAAGTAGTTATTGTTGTTGTTGTAGTAGTTGTAGTAGTCGTACTAGTATTAGTAGAAGTAGTAGTAGTAGAAGAAGTAGTAGTAATAGTAGTGGTAGTAGCAGTTGAGGTAATAGTACTTGTTGCAGAAGAAGTACTTGTAGTAGTAGTTGTAGTACTGGTAGTAGGAGTTATGGTACAAGTAGTAGTAGTAGGAGGAATTGCGGTACGAGTAGTTGTTGTATTAGCAGTTGTACTAGTAGTAGTAGTTTTAATATCGAGTTGGTGTTGGAGTATGGGTAGTAATAGGAGAAGTGGTTGTAGCAGTAGTAGTAGTAGTAGCAATAGTAGGAGTCATAGAAATAAAAATAGAAATAGTAGTTGAAGTAGGAGTAATACTAGAACTAGTAGTCGCAGTAGTGGTAGTAGCAGTATTTGTAGTAGATATATTAGTAGCAATAACAGTAGTAATTGCAGTAGTAGGAGTCATAGTTGTAGTAGTAGTAGTAATAAGAATAATAGAAGGAGTATTTGTGGCAATTGTATTCGTAATATTAGAAGTAGTGGTTGTAGTAGTAATAGGTGCAACAGTAGTAGTAGCAGCAGTAGCAACTGTAGTAGTGGTAGTAGCAGCCGCAGCTGTAGTAGTAGTAGAATTCGTACTAGAAGATGTAGTAGTAGTAGTAGTAGTAGTATTAGCTGGAGTAGTAGAAGTAGCAGCCTGAGTGCTTGTAGTAGTAGCAATAGTAGTAGTAGAAGAAGTAGCTGTAGTAGTAGTAGTTCTCGAAGTAGTAGTTGTAGCAGTAGGAGTAGTAGTAGTTGTTGTTATTGTAGTAGGCTCAAAAGTAGTACCAGTAGTACCAGAAGTGGAAGTAGTAGAAGAAGTAGCATTAGTAGTCGCAGTAGTAGTAGAAGCAAGAGTAGTAGCCGAAGTAATAGTAGTAGTAGTTGTTGTTGTTGTAGTAGTATCTGTCGTAGTTGTTGTAGGAGTAGTTGTATTAGCAACAACAACTACAGCAGCAGTAGGAGCAGCAGTAGTAGTAGTGGTGGTAGTAGTAGTAGAAAGAGTAGTGGTAGTAGTAGCAATAGTAGTAGTAGTAGGAAAAGTAGTAGTAGTTGTAGCAGTAGGAGCAGTAGTGACAATAGGTGTATTACTAGTAGAAATAATAGTAATAGTTTTAGTGGTAGTAGCAGAAGCAGTAGTAGCAGCAGTAGCCGCAGTTGTAATAGTTGTTGTAGTAGTAGTAGTTGTTGTAGTAGTAGCATTAGTAGTAGTAGTTGTTGTTGTTGTAGCCGTAGTAATAGTAGTGGGAGTTGCAGTAGTAGCAGTAGTTGTTCCAGTAGTAATAATAGCGGAATCAGCAGCAGCAACAGTAGGAGTAGTAGTAGAAGAAGTAATAGTAGTAGCTGTATCAGCAGTAGGAGCCGCAGTATGTATAGTAGCAATAATAGAAGTAGCAGTAGTAGTTGTTGTTGTAATAGTAGTAGCAATAGAAGTAGCAGGTGTTGTTGTTGTTGCAGTAACTGAAGCAGCAACAACAGTAGTAGTTGTGGTAGCAATAGCAATAGTAACGGTAGTAGTAGTATTAGTCGTAGTAGTGGTAGTATGAATAGGAATAATTGTAGTAATAGTAGTAGCAGTTGTACTAATCCTAAGAGTGGCAATAGTAGTAGTAGTAGTGGTAGTAGTGGAAGTAGTGGCCGTAGTAGTACTAATAGTAGTATTAGTTGTAATAGTTTGAGTAGTAGTAGTAGGAGTTGGTGTATGATTAGTAGTATTAGTTAAAGTACTAGTTATAGTAGTAGTAGTAGTAGCAGTAGCAGCAGCAACAGCAGAAGCAACAGTAGTTATAGTAGGAGTAGTAGTAGTAGTAGTGGTGGTGGTTGTAGTAGGAGAAGCTGCAGCAACAGTAGTTGTAGTAGTAGTTGTATATGTAATGGTAGTGTTAATTATACTAATAGCCATTGTAATAGTAGCAATTGTACTCGCAATAGAACTAGCAGTAGCAAAACTAGTAGCAGCAGCTGCAGCAGCAGTAGTAGTAGTAGTAGTAATAATAATAATAGGAGAAGTAGTAGTAGTAGAAGAAGAAGATAAAGTAGCAGTAGTAGTCATAGTAATCGTAGTAGTAATGGTAGTAGCAGTAATGGTAGTAGTAGTGATAGTAGCAGCTACTGTAACCGTAGTAGTTTAGCAGCAATAGTAGTAGTAGGAGTCTTAGTGGCAGTAGTAGCAGTAGTAGCCGTTGTAGTAGTAGTAGTAGGAGCAGCAGCAGTAGTAGCAATAGCTGTATTGGAAGTAGTAGTTGTTGTAGGTAGTAGTAGTTGTAGTAGTTGTAGTAGTAGCAGTAGGAGTAGCAGTAGTAGTAGTAGCAGTAGTTGTCGTATATTTAGTAGTAGTAGTTGTTGTAGTAGTAGCAAAAGTAGTAACAGTGAAAGTAGTAGCAGTACTACTAGTAGCAGTAGTGGCAGTAATAGTTGTAGCAATTGCAGCAGTAGCAGCAACATTAGTAGTTGTAGTGGTTGTAGTAATGGAACTAGAAGTAGTAGAAGTAGCAGTAATAGTAGTAACATTGGTAGTAGTATTGGCAGTAGTGGTACTAGTGGCCGCGTAGTAGTAGTAGTAGTAGTAGTGGAAGTAATAGTTGTTGTAGTGGTAGTAGTTGTTGTAGTAGTAGTAGAAGTTGCATCAACACTCATAGCCATAGTAGTAGTAGCAACTGCAGTCGTAGCAGTAGCACTACTTCTTCTACTGCTACTGCTACATATACTACTTCTGCTGCTGCTACAACTAGAACTACTAGTACTACTACTACTGATACTACTACTCCTACTACTTCTGCTGCTATTACTACTCATAGTACACTTAGCAAAACTACTACTATTACTAATAGTACTACTACAATTACTACCACTACTACTACTACTAATACTAGTACTATTACAATTATTACTACTCCTACTACCACTACCTATACTTCTACTAATACTACTGCTGCTACTGCTACCGCTAATGCGTGTGCTACTACAACTACTATTACTAATGCTGCTACTATTATTGTTACTATTACTGCTATCACTGCCGTTGCGACTACTACCACGGGTACGAGTGCTGACGCAACTTCTACAACTGCTACCGCTACGACTACAACTATGACTGCTACAACAACTACTACGACAGCTACAACTACTACAACTACAACAATGACTTCTATGAATACTGCTACTGGTACTACTAGTAGTATTGCGGCTACTACTACTACTACTGCTAATACTACAATGACTATTACTACTACTGCTAATACTACTACTCTGGCTACATCTAATACTACTACTGCTGCTACTAATACTACTACTACTACTACTACTACTACTACTACTGATGTTGTTACTACTACTGCAAACTATTACTACTATTGTTACTACTACTGCTACTACATCTACTAGTACTACTGCAACTACTTCTATAGCTACTACTACTGCCACAACATCTACTAGTACTACTGCAACTACTTCTATAGCTACTACTTCTGCTAGTCCTTCTACTACTACTTCTGCTACCACTACCACTACTACTACTACTTCTACTTCTGCTACTCCTTGTACTACTATTGCTGCCACTACCACTACTACTACTAACAACTACTATTGCTTCTACTACTGGTATAACTTGTACTACTGCTACTGCTACTACTACTGCTACTGTTGCTGCTGCAACTGTCGCTGCTGCTACTACTACTGCTACTACTGCAACTACAACTGCTACTATTGCAACAACTACTGCTACTACTACCACTACTCTTGTTACTACTACTATGGCTGCTGCTACTATTGCTTCTACAGCTGTAGCTATTACCACTACTACTATAATTACTACTGCCTCTGCCACTTCTACTACTTCTGCTAGTACTACTACTACTACTAAACCAACTACTAATGCGAATACAACTGCTTCTACTAGTACTCCTACAACTACTGTTGCTGCTACTACAACTACTACATCTACTACAACTGCTACTGATACTACTACTACTACAACAACAACAACAACTACTACTACTACTATTGCTACTATAGCTACAATAGTACTACTTGGACAATTACTTCTATGGCTACTACTACTACTACTACTACTACTACTACTTCTCCTTCAACTACTACTACTACTACTTCTCCTTCAACTACAACTACTACTACTACTTCTTCTCCTTCAACTACAACAACAACAACAACAACTACTACTACTACTTCTCCTTCAACTACTACTACTACTACTACTACTACTACTACTACTACTTCTCCTTCAACTACAACAACTACTACCACTACCACTACTTCTCCTACAACTACTACTACGGCTCCTATTCCTACTACTACAGCTTCTGCTACTACTAGTAGTACGACAACTACAACTACTACTGCTGCTACTGCTACTACTTCCACTACCACAACAACAACTACTACTACTATGACTTTTACTGCTATTGCTACTCTAACTACTTCTGTTACTACTATAACTACTACTACTACTACTACTACGGCTTCTCCTACTACTACTATTGCTATTACACTACTTTTATTACTATTGCTGCTGCTGCTGCTACTACTATTGCTGCTTCTAGTGCTACTGCTACTACTATAGCTACGGCTGCTACTACAACTACTACCACTACTACTATTACTAAAACTACTGCTACTACAGCTTCTACTGCTATTGCTACTACTATTGCTGCTTCTACTATCACTGCTACTACTACTGCTACTATAGCAATGACTTCTACTACAACTACTAGTCCTACTACTACTATTACTACTACAACGGCTACTACTACCGCCGCTACTAGTAATTGTTGCAGTAAGACTAGCGGTAGGAGTAGTAGTAGGAGTAGTTTCAGGAGTGGGAGTTGGAGTAGGAGTTGCAATAGTAGTAGTTGTTGTTGTAGCATTACAAGTTGTAATAGTAGTAGCAGTAGAAGTAGCAGCAGCAGCATCAGCAGCTGCAGCAATAGTATTAGTAGTAAAAGTAGTCATAATAGTAGTAGTAATTGTTGTTGTCATAGTAACAGTAATAATAGCAGCTGCAACAGTAGTAGTTGTAGTTGTCGTAGTATTAGTAGTACTAGTAGTAGGAGTAGGAGTCGTGGTACTACTAGTAGTAGTAGTAGTAGAAGTAGTAGTAGTAGTAGTAGAAGGAGTGGGCATATTAGTTTTTGTAGTGCTTGCAGTAGTAGTAGCGTTAGAGTTATTAGTAGAAGTAGTAGTAGTAGTTGTTGTAGCAATTGTACTAGTTGTAGAAGTTATAGTTGTTGTAGTAAGAGTATCAATAGTAGTAGTAGAAGTAGTAGTAGTAGTAGTAGTAGTAGTAGTAGTAGTAGTAGTAGTAGTAGTAGTAGTAGTAGTAGTAGTAGTAGTAGTAGTAGTAGTAGTAG
>RXID01015176.1:85309-95309 GCA_005019695.1 Trichopus zeylanicus subsp. travancoricus
GTAGTAGTAGTAGTAGTAGTAGTAGTAGTAGTAGTAGTAGTAGTAGTAGTAGTAGTAGTAGTAGTAGGAGGAGGAGGAGTAGCAGTAGTAGTAGTAGTGGTAGTACTTGTAATAGTAGCAGTAATTAGAGTAGTAGTAGTAGTTGTTGTTGTTGTTGTAGTGGTGGTAGTAGTAGCAGTAATAATAGTAGGAGTTGGATAAGGAGTAGTAGTAGTTGTAGTAGTAGGAGGAGGAGTAGTAGTAGCAGTAGTAGATGTCGGAGTAGGAATAGTAGTAGTAGTAGTAGTAGTAGTAGTAGTAGTAGTAGTAGTAGTAGTAGTAGTAGTAGTAGTAGTAGTAGTAGTTGAAGTAGGAGTAGTAGTAGTAGGAATAGTAGTAGGAGGAGTTACTGTCACAGCTGTAGCTACAGGAGTGGTTACTGTAGTAGTTATTTGTAGTTGAAGAAGTAGCAGTAGTAGTAGTACTAGTACTAGTAGTATTACTAAATGTAGTTGTAGTAGTAGTTATAGTTATTGTAATAGGAGTTGGTGTAGCATTGGGGTTGTTGTAGGGGCAGTGGTGGTGGTAATAGTAGTAGTAGTAGAGATAGTAGTAGTAGTAGTAGAAGTAGTAGGAGTAGAAATAGAAGAAGTAGCTATAGTAGCAGCAATAGTAGAACTAGCAGTAGTTGTTGGAGTAGTAGTAGAGACAGTGAAAGTAGCTGTAGTAGCAATAACATTAGCAATAGCTGTAGGAGTAGTAGTAGTTGTAGTACTAGTAGTAGTAGTAGTAATTGTAGTAGAAGTACCTGTTGCAAAAGTTGTAGTAATCTTAGTCTTACTAGTACTATTAGTTGCAGCATTAGTAGCAATAGGTGCGCTAGTAGCAGTAGTTGTAGTAACAACTGTAGTAGTAGTAGTAGAAGTAGCAATAGTAGCAGTCGTAGAAGTAGTAGTAGTAGTCGTAGTAGTAGTAGTAGTAGTCATAATAGCAGTAGCAGTTGTTGTTGTCGCTATTGTTGTAGTTGTAGTAGCAGAAGTAGAAGCAGTAGTTGTAGTAGCAAAAGTAGTAGTAGTAGTAAGCGGAGGAGGAGGCGTAGTAGTAGTAGTAGAAGTAGTAGTCGTAATAGTAGTAATTGTAGTGGTAGAAGTCGTAGTACTAGCAGTAGTTGTTGTTGTAGTAGTAGTACTAGGGTTAGTAGTAGCAGCATCAAGAGTAAAAGTTGTAGTAGTTGGAGTAATAGTAGTAGTTCTAGTAGTAGTAGGTGTAGTAGTTGTAGCAGCAATAGTAGTAGTAGTAGTAGTACTCGTAGTAGTAGTAGTAGTAGTAGTAGTTGTAGTTGTAGTTGTAGTAATAGTAGTAGTAGTAGTTGTTGTTGTTGTTGTAGTTATAGTAGTAGTAGTAGTAGTAGCAATGGTAGTAACAATAGAAGTAGTTGTTGTAGTAGTAGTTGTAGTAGTAGTACTAGCACTAGTAGTTGTTGTTGTAGTAGTAGTAGTGGTCATAATAGTAGTAGTGGTGGTAGTGCTAGTACTAATTGAAGTATTAGTAGTTGTTGTAGTAGTAGTACTAGTAGTAGTAGTAGTGGTAGTAGTAGTGGTAGTGGTAGTAGTAGAAGTAGGAGCAGTAGTTGTAGTAGTGGCAATAGGAGTAGTACTAGTAGAAGTAGTTGTAAAAGGAGTTGGTGTAGGAGTGGGGGTAGAAATAGGACAAGTTGTAGTATTAGTAGCAGTAGTAGGAGTAGTAGTAGTAGGAGTCGTAGGAGTTGAAATAGAAATAGTCGTTGTAGTAACAGTAATTATTGAACTAGTAGTAGTAACAGGTGTAGTAGTAGTAGTAGCAGTAGTGGTAGTAGTAGTTGTGGTAGTAGATATAGTAGTAGCAATAATCGTTGTAATCGTTGTAATTGCAGTAGTAGGAGTAGTAGTTGTAGTAGTAGTAGTAGTAGTAGTAGTAGTAATGGTACTAGAAGTACTTACAGCAATAATAGTCGTAATAGTATTGGTAGTAATAGGTGTAATAGTAGTAGTAGTAGTAGCAACTATCGTAGTGGTAGTAGTAACAGTAGTAGAAGTAGAAGTAGAAGTCGTAGAGGTGGTAGTAGTAGTAGTAGTGTTAGTAGGAGTAGTGGTAGTGTTAGTAGGAGTACTTGTAGTATTAGCAATTGTAGTAGTAGAAGTAGTAGCAGCAATAATAGTAGTAGTAGAAGTAGGAGTACTAGCAGAAGTAGTAGTACTAGCGGAAGTAGTAGTAGTAGTAGCAATAGGAGTAGTAGTAGTAGCAGTAGCAGTAGTAGCAGTAGTAGTAGCAGCAAAAGTCATACCAGTTGTCCTAGTAGTGGAAGTAGTGGAAGCAGTAGCATTTGTAGTCGCAGTAGTAGTAAAAGTAGTCGTAGCTGCAAAAGTGTGGGTAGTAGTAGCAGCAACAACAACAATTGTAGCAACAATAGCAGAGCAGTGGAAGTAGTAGGAGTAGCAGTGATAGTAGCTGCAGCAACTGTAGTAGGTGTGGTTGTATTAGCACCAGCAACTACAATAGTTGTAGTGGTAATAACAATAGTGGTAGCAATAGATGCAACAGCAGTAGCAGTAGTAGGAATAGTAATAGTAGTTCTAGTAGTTCTAGTAGTAGTAGGAATAATAATTGTAGTTGCAGCAGTAGTACTACCGATGTAGTAGAAGTAGGAAAAGTACTAGTAGTAGTACAGGTAGCACTAGTAGCGACAACAGTTTTATTAGCAGTGGAAGTAGTAGTAATAGTAGTAGTTATTATAGTAGTACTTGTTGTGGTAGAAATAATAGCAAAGCTTGCAGTAGTAGCAGAAAAAGTAGCAGTAGTAGTATCAGCAGCAGCAGCAGTAGTATTTATCGTAGTATTAGTATTAGTAGTAGTTGTCGTAATAGTAGTAGCAGTAGCAGTTGTTGTTGTAATAGCAGTAGAAGTAGTAGCAGTGGTACTTTTTATTATTGCAGTAGCAAAAGTTGCAATAGTAGTAGTTGTTGTAGTAGCAGTAGAAGTAGTAGCCTTAGTAGTAGTGTTGGTCATAGTAGTAGTAGTAGCAATACTAATAATTATAGTAATAATAGTAGTAGTTGTACTAGTCATAAGTCTTAGCAGTAGTAGTCGTAGTGATAGTAGTAGAAGCAGTAGCAATTGTAGCAGAAGTATTAACAGTAGTATTAGTAGTAATAGAAAGATTAGTAGTATTAGTAGGAGTAGAAGTAGTAGGAGGAGATGGAGTAGGAGTGGTAGTATTAGTAGAAGTAGTAGTTGTAATGGTAGTGGTAGTAGTAGCTGTAGTATTAGTAGTTGTTGTTGTTGTAGTAGTAGTAGTAGTAGTAGAAGTAATAGTCGTAGTCGTAGTAGTAGTAGTAGTAGAAGTAGTAGTAGTAGTAGTACTAGTAGTAGTTGTCGGTGTTGTTGTTGTTATTGTTGTTGTTGTTGTTGTTGTTGTAGTAGTAGTTGTTGTTGTTGTAGTAGTAGCAGTAGTAGAAGCAGAAGCAGCAGTAGCAGCATTAGTTATAGTAGTAGGAGCAGTAGTAGTAGTAGTAGTGGTACTAGGAGCAGCAATAGCAGTAACAGCCATAGAAGTAGTAGTATTAGTCATGTTAATATTAATAGTAGTAACAACAGTTGTACTAGTAATAGAAGTAGTAGCAGTAGCAGCAGCAGCAGCAGGAGTAGTAGTACCAATAATTGGTGTAGTAGTTTTAGTAGTAGAGGAAGAAGAAGAAGAATAAGAAGAGGAAGTAGTAGTAGTAGTAGTAGTAATTGTAGTAGTAGTGGTAGTAGCAGCAGTAGTAATATCTATAGTAGTAGCAGCAGTAGTGTCAGTAATAGCAGCAGTAGCAGTTGTTGTAGTAGTAGTAGTACTAGTGTAGTAGCAGTAGCAGTAGTAGAAGTATAGGTAGTAGTAGCAGTAGTAGTTGTTGTTGTAGTAGTAGTAGTTGATGTAGCAGCGGTAGTAGTAATAGTAGTAGTAGTCGTATATTTCATAGTAGTAGTTGTTGTAGCAGTAGTAGTCGTATATTTCGTAGTAGTAGTTGTTGCAGAAGTAGTAGCAGTGGAAATAGTAGTAATAGTACTAGTAGCAGTAGTAGCAGTAATTGTAGTCGCAGTTGTTATAGTAGCAGCAACAGTAGTAGTAGTAGTGGTTGTAATAGTAGTTGTCGCAGTAGTAATAGTAGCAGTAGTAGTAGTATTACAAGTAGTTGGAGTAGTAGTAGTAGTAGTATTAGTTATAGTAATAGAAGCAATAGTAGCAATAGTAGTAATAGTAGTAGTAGTAAGTGTAGCAGTAATTGCAGTAGTAGGAGAAGTAGTAGGAGCAGTAGTAGTAGTAGCAGTAGCAGCAATAGTAGTAGTAGTAGTAGTGGTAGTAGTAGTAAAAGTACTAGTTGTAGTAGTAGTACAGTGGTAGCTATAGCAGTTGTAGCAGTAGTTGTCACTGTAATAGTAGCAGTTGTGGTAGTAGTAGTAGTAATAATAGCAGTAGTAGCGGCAGCAACAGTAGTAGTAGTAGTAGTAGTATTAAAAGTAGCAGGAGTAGTAATAGTGCTAGTAATAGTTGTAGTAGTAGAAGTAGTAGTAGCAATAGTAGCAGTAGTTGCAGTAGTAGAAGAAGTAGTAGGAGGACTAGTATTAGCAGCAGTAGCAACAATAATAGTTTATAGTAGTAGTAGTGGTATCAGTAATAGAAGTACAAGTTGTAGTAGCTGTGCAGTGGAAACTGCAGCAGTAGTAGCTATAGTTGTCACTGTAAGAGTAGCAGTAGTGGCTATAGTAGTAGTACTAGTAGCAACAGCAGCAGTAGTAATAGTATTACTGGTAATACTTCCTATAGTAGCAGTAGTTGTAGTAGTAGTAGTTGAACTAGTAGGAGTAGTCGTCGGAGTAGGTGTAGGAGTAGGAGTAGTAGTTGGAGTAATAGTATTAGTGGTAGTAGTTGTAGGAGTAGTTGTTGTAGTGTTAGTATTAGCAGTATTAGTACCAGTAGTAGTAGTAGTAGTAGTATTAGTAGTAGTAGTAGTAGTAGTAGTAATAGTAGTAATAGTAGTAGTAGTTGTTGTTGTTGTAGTAGTAGTTGCAGTAGTAGTGGTGGCAGTAGTAATAGTAGTGGTAGTAGTGGTAGTAGTTGTTGTAGTTGTAGTAGTTGTAGTAGTAGTTATTGTTGTTGTTATACTAGTAGTTGTGGAAGTAGTAGCAATAGTAGTAGCATGAATTGGAGTAGGAGTCATAGTATGCATAGTAGTAGTTGGAGGAGTAGTAGTGGCAATAGGCATTGGACTACGAGGGATAGTAGTTACTGTTGTTGGAGTAATAGGAGTTGTAGTAGTAGCAGTAGTAGGAGACGAGTACGATTTGTTGTAGTTGTAGTAGTAGTCGTTGTAATGGTAGTAGCTGAAGTGGCAGCATTTGTAGTTGGAATAGCAATAGTAGGAGCAACAACAATAGTAATAGTAGGAGTTATAACTGTTGTGTAGTAGTAGTAGTAGTAGTAGCAAAAGTATTAGTATTAGAAGTAGTAGTAGTAGTAGTAGTAGTAGTAGTAGTAGTAGTATTTGGAGTACTAGTAGAAGTAGTAGCAGCAGTAGTAGTAGCAACTATAGCAATAATAGTAGTAGTTGTAGTAGCAATAGCAGCTGCAGTGGTGGTGGTGGTAGTAGTAGTAGTAGTAGTTGGAGTTGGTGTAGTATTACTAATATTAGTAGCAGCAACAACTGCAGCAATAGTAGTAGTAGTCATAAGTGTAGTACTAGTAGTAGTAGGAGGAGGAGGAGGAGAAGTCATAATAGCAGTAGTAGCAGTAGTAGCTATAGTAGTCATAGTAGTAGTAGCGGCGACAACAATAGTAGTAGAAGAAGAAGTAGTAGTAGCAGTATAGTATTAGTAGGAGGAGGAGTTATAGTCATAGCAGTTATAGGAGTGTTAGGATTAGTAGGTAGTCACATAAGGCGCAGTATTAGGAGTAATAGTAGTAGTAGTAGCAGTAGTAGTAGTAGAAGGAGGACTGTTAGAAATAGTAGTAGTAGTAGTGTTAGTATTAGTAATAGTAGCAATAGTAGCAGTAGTGGTAAAAGTAGTAGTAGTATTATCAGTAGTAGTAGTAGTAGTAGTTGTTGTAGTAGTATTAGTAGTGGTAGTATTAGTAGCAGTAGTAGTAGTAGTTGTTGTTGTTATGGTGGTGGTGGAGATGGTGGTGGTGGTAGTAGTAGTAGTAGTAGTAATAGTAGTAGTAGTAGTAATAGTAGTAGTAGTTGGAGTGGTAGTAGGAGTAATAATAGGTGTAGTAGTATAGTAATATTAGTAGTAGTTATTGTAGTAGTAATAGTAGGAGTCGAAGTAGGTGTAGTAGTAGGATTTGTTGTAGTTGCAGTAATAGTAGTAGGAGTACTAGTAGTAGCAGTGGTAGGAGTTAGAGTAGTAGTAGTAGTAGTAGTAGTATTAGCAGTAGTTGAAGTAGTTGTAGTGTTTGTATTAGTAACAGCAGTAGTAGTCATAATAATAGTAGTAATAGCAATAGTAGCAGTAGTTGTTGTTGTTGTGGTAGAAGTAGTTGTGGTAGTAGTAGTGGTTGTAGTTGTGGTAGTAGCTGTAGTAGTAGTAGCAATAATAGTTGTAGGAGTAGGAGTAGGAATAGTGGAAGGAGGAGGAGGAGGAGGAGGTGTAGTAGTAGTATTAATGTTTGTAGTAGTAGTACAAGTGGTTGTGGAGTAGTAGTAGCAGTAGTACTACTAGTAGTAGTAGTAGTAGTAGTAGTGCTAGTAGTAGTAATCGGAGTTGTAGTAGTACTAGTACTAGTAGTAGTAGTAGTAGTAGTAGTAGTAGTAATTGTAGTAGTAGTAGTAGTAGTTGGAGTGGTAGTAGTAGTAGTTGGAGTAGTTGGAGTAGTGGTTTTAGTAGTTGGAGGGGTAGAAGCAGTAGGAGTTGGAATAGGAGTAGTAGTAGTTGTTGTAGTAGTAGTTGTCATAGTAGTAGTAGTAGTGGTAGCAGTATTAGTAGTAATAGTAGCAGCAAAGGTGGCAACAGTAGTATTAGTAGTGGTAGCAGTATAAATCGTAGTAGTAGTAATGTAGTAATAGGAGTAGTAGTCGGAATTGTTGTTGTTACAGTAGAAGCAATAGTTGTAGTTGTTGTAGCAATAGTTGTAGTTGTTGTAGCAACAGCTGTAGTAGCAGTTGTAGTAGCTGCAGTTGTAGTAGTAGTAGCTGCGGCAGCAACAGCAACAGTAGTGGTAGTAGTAATATTTTTTGTTGTTGTTGTTGTAGTAGAAGCATTAGTATTAATAGTAGTAGTCGTTGTTCTAGTTATAGTAGTAGTAGTTATTGTTGTTGTAGTAGTAATCGTAGTATTGGGAGCAATAGTAGGAATAGGTGTAGGAGAAGGAATAGTAGTAGCAGTAGTAGTAGTTCTAGGAGTAGTAACAGTCATAGTAGTTGTAGTAGTAGGAGTAGTAGTAGCGGTAGTAAAAGTCGTAGTAGTAGTAGTAGTAGCAGTAGTAGTAGCAGTAGCGGTTGTTGTCATAGTATTAGTAGCTGTAGTAGTAGAAGTCATAGTTGTAGCAGCAGCAATAGTTGTAATAAGAGTTGTAGAGGAAGTAGTACTATTAGTAGGAGTAGTACTAGTAGCAGTTGTCGTAACAGCAGTAGTAGCAATACTGGTAGTATTTGCAGTAGTCATAGCGGTAGTAGCGGTAGTAGTAGCAATAGTAGCAGTAATGGTGGTACTATTTGTTGTAAAAGTAGTATTTGTAACCATAGCAGTAGAAGCAATAGTACCAATAGTAGTACTAACACTAGCATCAGTGGTAGTAGAGCAACAAGAGCCGTACTAACAGTTGTAGCAGTAGTACTAGTAGTAGTAGTAGTAGTAGCAGGAGAAGAAGGCCTAGTAGCAGTTGTAGTTGTAGGAATAACAGTAGCGGAAGTAGCAGGAGAAGCACGATCAGTAATAGTAGTGGCATTAGCAGTAGCAGCAGTATTAGTAGTAGTCGAAGAAGAAGTATTAGCGGTAGCAGTAGTAGTAGTAGCAAAAATAGAAGCAGTAGTAGTTATTGTTGTTGTTGTTGTTGTGGTAGCTATAGTAGCAGTAGCAGTAACCATTGTAATAGTAGTTGCAGTGGCGAAAGGAATAAAAGTAGTTGCAGTAGTACTAGTAGTAACATAGTAGTAATCTTAGTAGTAGTGGAAGTAGTAGTAGTCATAGTAGTAGCAGGTGTAGTAGTAGTAGTAGTAGTAGTAGTAGTAGTAGTAGTAGTAGTAGTAGTAGTAGTAGTAGTAGTAGTAGTAGTAGTAGTAATATAGCAGTAGTAGTACTAGTAGCAGTAGCAGCAGCAACAATAGTAGTAGTAGTAGTAGTAGTAATGGTAGTTGGATTAGTATTTGAAGTAGCATTATTAGTAGTCGTAGTAGCAGTAATAGTAGTAGTAGTAGTAGTGGGAGTAGTCGTAATTGTAGTACTAGTAGCTGTAGTAGTAGTAGTTGTAGTGGCAGCAAGAGTAATAGTAGTGGTGGTGGTAGTAGTAGGAGTGTGATTGCAGTAGTAGTAGTAGCAGTAATAGTAGTAGTAGTAGTAGTTGTTGTTGTTGTTGTTGTTGTTGTTGTTATTATTGTTGTTGTTGTTATAGTAGTAGTACTAGTAGTAGTAGTAATAGTAGTAGTTGTAGTTGTAGTAGCAGTAGTAGTGGTAGGAGTCGCAATGTGGGGAGTGTTCGGAGTCGTAGCAGTTGGAGTAGGGGTAGTTGTAGTAGTAGGAGTAGTAGTAATCGTATTCGAAGTAGTAGTATTAGTAGTACTAGTAGTGGTGGTAATAGGATTACTAGTAAAAGTAGTATTAGCGGTGGTAGTAGTGGTATTAGTAGTAGTGGTGCTAGTAGTAGTGGTAGTAGTAGTAGTAGTAGTAGTTGTTGTTGTTGTTGTTGTTGTTGTTGTTGTAGTAGTAGTAGCAGTAGTAGTAGTAGGCATATTAGTAGTAGTAGCAGCAGCTGTAGTAGTCGTAATAGTAGAAGTAGGTGTACTAGTTGCTGTGGTAGTAGAAGTCATAGTAGTAGTCGGAATAGGAGTTGAAGTGGTAGTAATAGTAGTAGTCCAAGTAATAATAGTAGTAGTAGTAGTAGTAGTAGCAGCAGTAGTACTAGAAGTAGAAGTAATAATAGGACTAGTAGTAGTATTATTAGTAGTAATATTAGTGTTAGTGGTTGGTGTAGTTGTATTAGTAGTATTAGTAGCAGTAGCAGTAGTAGCAGTTGCAGCAGTAGTAGCAGTAGTAATAGCAATTGTAGTAGTAGTAGTCGGAGTTGTAGTTGGAGTACTAGTGGGAGTTGTAGTTGTTGGAGAAGTGGTAGCAGCCGCAGTAGTAGTTGTAGTAGCAGTAGGAGTTGGAGTATTAGTAGTAATTGAGGTAGTCGAAGAAGTAGTAGTAGTAGGAGTAGTAGTAGCTATACTAGGAGAAGGAGTTCGAATAGTAGTTGAAGAAGTAGCAGTAGTAGTACTAGTTATAGTTGTAGGAATAGTAGTAGTCATAGTAGTAGTTTTCTGGTAGTAGTAGCAGTAGTGGTAGAGGGAGTAGTAGTAGTTGTTGTTATTGTTGTAGTCAGAGTTGTTGTAGTAAAAGGTGAAGCAGAAGTAGTAGTAGTGGTTGCCGTAGAAGTAGTTGAAGTAGTAGTCATAGTAGCAGTAGCAGTAGATGTAGTAGTACTACTATTTGTCGTAGTAGAAATAGGAGGAGGAGTTGGAGTAGTACTAGTAGTACCAGTACTAGTACTAGTAGTAGTAGTAGTAGTAGTAGTAGCAGCAGTAGCAGCAGCAGCAGCAGGAGTAGTAGTAGTAGTAGTAGTAGTAGTAGTAGTAGTAGTAATAGTTGAAGTAGTAGTATTAGTTTTAGTAGCAAGGGTACTAGCAGTAGCGGTAATAATTGTATTTGTAGTAGTAGTAGTACTACTACTATTACTATTAGTAGAAGCAGTAGTATCAATAGTAGTAGTAGTATTAGTAGTAGTAGTAGTAGTAGTAGTAGTTGTAAT
>RXID01015176.1:97809-110327 GCA_005019695.1 Trichopus zeylanicus subsp. travancoricus
GTAGGAGGAGGAGGAGTAGTAGTAGTATTAGTAGTGGTAGTAGTAGTAGCAGCAGTAGCAGTTGTTGCAATAGTAGTAGTAGTTGTAGTATTTGGGGTAGTAATATTAGTAGTGGTAGTAGTTATAGCAACAGTAGCAGTTGTTGCAATAATAGTAGTAGTGGGAGTATTTGGGGTAGTAGTATTAGTACGAGTAGTAGTAGTAGGAGGGGGAGGAGCCAGTAGTTGCAGTAAGAGGAGTCATAATAGTAGTAGTAGTAGCAATAGTAGTAGCAATAGTCATATTAGTTGTAGGAGTAGTCATATTAGTTGTAGTAGTAGTTGTAGTACTAGTCGTAGAAGTCGTAGGAGTGCCAAGAGTGGTAACTGTAGTTGGAATAGTAAATGTTGTAGTACTAGTAGTAGTAGAAGTTGTAGGAGAGTTAGTATTAGTAGTAGTAGTAGCAGTAGCAGCAACAACAGTAGTAGTAGTAATAGTAGTAGTAGTAGTAATAGTAGTAGTTGTAGTAGTAGTAGTAGTAGCAGCAGCAGTAGTAGTTGTAGTAGTTATAGTGGTAGTAGCATTAGTATTAGTAGCAATAATAGTAGTAGGAGTTGGAGTAGGAGTGGTACTTGCAGTAGTAGTATTAATAGGAGTAGCAGTTACAGCAATATGTCTAGGAATAGGAGGGGTACTAGGAGTAGTAGTAGGAGTTGGTGTAGGAGTAGGAGTAGTAGTAGGGGTGGGTATAGGAGTAGGAGTAGTAGTAGGAATAGTAGTAGTACTAGTGGTGGTAGTAGTAGTAGTAGCAGTTGTACTAGTAGTAGAAGTAGTAATAGTAGTAGTTATTATTGTTGTTGTAGTAGTAGTAATAGTAGCAGTTGTAGTAGTGATAGGAGTAGTAGTAGTAGTAGTAGTAGTAGTAGTAGTAGTAGTAGTGTAGTAGTGGTAGCAGTAGGAGTGGTAGAAGCCGTAGGATTTGTAGTAGGTGTAGTAGTAGCAGTAGTAGCAGTAGTAGTTGTAGTAGTAGCAGCAACAGTAGCAACAATAGAAGTATTAGTAGTGGTAGAAGTATAAATCGTAGTAGTAGTAGGAGTCATTGTTGCAGTGGTAGTAGTAGTAGTAGTGGTAGTTGTGGCAACAACCATAGTAGTAGTTGTATTAGCAGTAGTAGCATTTAAAGTAGCAATATGAGTAGTAGTAGTAGCGGCTGCAGGAGTAGTGTTGGTAGTAGTAGCAGTATTACAATTAGCAGTGGGAGTGAGAACAACAATTGCAGTAATAGTAGTAGTAGTTATGGTTGTAGTAATAGAAGTAGTAGTAGTAGTAGAAGCAACAACAACAGTAGTAGTAGTGTAGTAATAGTAGTTGTTGGTGTAGTAGTAGTAGTAGTGTTGTAGTAGCCACAATAATAGTCTTAGTAGCTGTTATAGCAGTTATAGTAGCAGCTTTCGTAGCAGTCATAGTGGTAACAGTAGCAGCACCAATAGTAATAGTTGTTCAATTAGTAGTACTAGTAGTAGCAGCTGTCGTTGTAGAAGTAGTAGTAGCAGTAGTAGTAGTAGTAGCGGTGGAAGAAGTAGTTCCAGTAGTTGTAGTAATAGTACCAGCAAGATCCGTACTAGCAGCAGTAGTAGTAGCAGTAGGAGAAGTAGTAGTAGTAGGAGAAGTAGGAGCAGAAGTAGTAGTAGAAGTAGTAGTTGTAGGAATAGTAGTAGCAGCAGCAGTAGGGGAAGTAGATAAGTTGTAGTAGTAGCAGTAATAGCAGTAGCAGTACGAGCCGTAGTAGCAACAACCGGAGCATCAAGAATATTAGTAGTAGTTGTTGTTGTTGTGGTAGTGGTAGTAGAAGCAATAGTTGTACTAGTAGCACTAGCACCAATAGTAGTAGTAGTAGTAGGGGTTGGGGTAGGAATGGTAATAGGTGTGGTAGCAGTTGCAGTAGTGCTAGTAGTAGTAGTAGTAGTAGCAGTAGTAGTGGTAGTTATGGTAGCAATAGGAGAAGTAGTAGTAGTATCTGTAATAGTAGCCATTGTAGTGGTAGTTGTTGCAGTACTAGTTGAAGTAATAGTTGTTGTTGTAGTACTTCTAGCAATCGTAGTACTAGTAGTAACATTAGTAGTAGGAGTACTTATTGTCATAGTAGTAGCTGTAGTTGTAGTAGGAGTAGCAACAGTAGTAGCAGCACTATTTTTAGTAGTAGTAGTAGCATCAGCAGCAACAGCAGTAGTGGTAGTGGTAGTAGTAGTAGCAGCAGCAGTAACAGTAGTAATAGTAGTAGTAGTAGTTGTAGGACTTACAATAGGAGTAGTAGTAGGAGTTGTTGTCTGAGTTGTAGTAGTAGTACTAGTAGTAGTAGTAGTAGTAGTAGTAGTAGTAGTAGCAGCAGCTGTAGGAGTTGTAGAAGGAGTTGGAGTAGGGGTAGTAGTAGTAGTAGTAGTCATAGTAGTAACTGTAGGAATTGGAGCAGTAGTAGTTGTCGTACGAGTTGAAGTAGGAGTAGTAGTAGCAGCAGTAGTAATTATAGTAGGAGTAGTAGCAGTAGCAATAGCAGCAGTAGTAGTAATAGTAGTTGTAGTAATAATGGAAGTAGTAGCAGAAGTAGTTGTTGTTGTAGCAGCAACAACAATAATAGTACAAGTAGTAGTAGTAGCAGAAGTTGTAGTATTAGTAGTAGTGGTAGTAGAAGTCATAGTAGTAGTTGTAGCAGTCGTAGTAGTAGTAGTAGTTGTTGTTGTTGTAGTAGTAGTCGTTGGAATAGTTGTAGGAGTAGTTGTTGCTATAGTAGTAGTAGCAGTAGCATTAGTAGTAGTTGTAGTAGTGGTAGTAGTAGTAATAGCAGCAGTAGTCGTAGTTGTTGTAACAGTAGTAGTAGTAGTAGCAGTAGTAGTAGCAATATACGTAACAGTAGTACTAGTAGAAGTAGTAGCAGCAGCTGCAGCAGCAACAATGGTTGTAGTAGAAGTAGTAGTAGTATTAGTTTTAGTAGTACCTGTAGTAGTAGTTGTCGTCGTTGTTCTAGTATTAGTTTTAGTAGTGAGAGTAGTAGTAGTAGTAGTAGTAGTAGTAGCAGTAGTTGTTGTTGTTGCAGTTGTAGTAATTGGAGTATAGTAGTAGTAGCCGTAGTGGTAGTCGTGGATGTAGTAGTAGTAGTAGTCAAAGTAGTAGTCGCAACAGCAATAGTTGTCGTAGCAGTAATAGGCATAGTAGTTGCAGTAGTAGTAGTAGGAGGAGGAGGAGTAGTTGTAGTAGTAGTATTATTATTAATAGCAGTAGTAATAGTAGCAAATGTAGTGTTTTTAATAGTACTAGCAGTAGTATTAGTTGTAGCTGTAGTGGAAGTAGCATTAATAGCTATAGCAGTTGTCGAAGTTGTAGTAGTAGCAGGAGTAGTAGTTGGATTTGTAATAGTAGTAGTTATAGTAGTAGTTGTCGTAGTAAGAATGCTTGTACAATAATAGTAGTAGAAGTAGTAATAGCCGTAGCAGGGGTAGTAGTAGGAATAGTACTAGGATTAGTTATAGTTGTAGGAGTAGTCGTATTAGTAGTAGTAGTGGTACTAGTAATTGTTGCACTAGTTACAGTAGTAGTCATAATATTTGTAGCACTAGTAGTAGTAGTAGCGGTAGTAGAAGTAGTAGCAATAGTCGCATTACTTGTAGTAGTAGTAGTAATAGTAGTGGTAGCAGTAGCATATTTGGTAGCACTAGTAGTATTAGAAGTAGTAGTGGTAGTAGTATTTGTATTCGTTGTGGTAATAGTACTAGCAGCATTAGCAGCAGCAGTAGTAATATTAGTGTTAGTAATAGTATTAGTAGTAGTAGTACGAGCAGTAGTAGTATTAGTAGTAGTAGTAGTAGTCGTATTAGAAGAAACAGTAGTAGAAGTAGTAGTCATAGTAGTAATAGTAGAAGTAGGGGTAGTAGTAGTAATAGTAATAGTAGTAGTAATAGCCGAGGTTGTAGTAGCAGTTTTCGTAATAGCAGCAGTAGTAGCAATAGTTGTAGTAGTGGGAGTGTTAGGAGTAGTAGTAGTAGCCGTTGCAGTAGTAGTTGTAGTTGCAGCAGTGGCAGCAGCAGCGGCAGTAGTCATAGTAGTAGTAGCCCTATCCGTAGTAATAGCAGTAGTAATAGCCGTAGTAGTAGTTGTTGTAGGCGAAGTATTATTAGTAGCCCTAGCCCTAGCAATAACAGTAGTAGTTGTCGTAGTAGTAGTAGTAGTAGCAATAGTAATAGTAGCAGTATTTGTAGTTGCAATAATAGCTGGAGTTATTGAAATAGTAGCCGGAGTAGTGGTAGCAATAGCAGTAGTAGTAGGAGGAGAAGTAGTAGTAGTAGTAGTGGTAGCAATAGCTACAATAGTAGTAGTAGAATTTGTAGTAGCAGCAACAGTAGTAGTATCATAAGTAGTAGCAATAGCGATAACAGTAGTAGTAGTAGTAGTAGCAGCAGGAGGAGGAGGAGGAGGAGTAGTAGTAGTAGCAGTTGTAGCAGTAGTTGTTGTTGTAGAAGTAATAGAAGTAGCAGTAGCTGTAATGGTAGCAATAGTACCAGTAGCCATAATGGTAGCAATAGTAGTGGAAGTAGTAGCAGCAGTAGTCGTAATAGTAGTAATAATAGTAGTAGTAGCAGAAGTAGCAGCCGCAGCAGTAGTAGTAGTGTTAGTAGTAGGAGAAGTAGCAGTAGTAGTAGTAGTACTAGCAGCAGCATAGTTACTACTACTACTACTCCAACTCCTGCTACTACTACCGCTTCTCCTACTACTACTACAACCCCTTCTCCTATACCTACTACTACTACTACAATCACTTCTACTCGTACTACTACTACTATAACCACTTCTATTACTACTGCTACTATAATTACTACTTCTACACCTATTCCTACTCTTGCTAAAACTACTACTACTCCTGATCCTACTACAGCTACTCGTACTCCTGCTGTGGCTGCTGCTGATACTACAACTTCTACTATTGCTACTATTACTATTGCTGCTATTACTTCCACTGCTACTCCTGCTACTACGTCTACTACAATTACTACTAATAGTCTTAGTACAACTAATCTTACAACAACGACTACTACTACTACTTCTTCTACTACTACTATCACTGCTGCTACTACAACTACTGTTATTGCTACTGCTACTACTATAATGACTACTTTTGCTACTACTAGTACCACGAATACTAATACAACTCTGCTGCTGCTACTACTACTACTACTACCAATGCTAATACAACTACCACTACTTTTACAACTACTGCTGCTGCTATAGCTACTAGTACTACTACTACCATTACTGTTACTACGACTACTACTACCATTACTACTACTACTACTACTACTACTACTACTCCAAGTACTACTACTACTACTAACACTCCAACTACTACTACTACTATTGTTGCTGCTACCTGTACAATTACTACTTTGGCTATTACAACTACTGCTACTGCTACTGTTGTTACTATTACTACTACTACGACTATTACTACTACTACTACTACTAATACTACTACTACTACTACAAATATTACTACTACAACTACTATAACACCAAATCCTACTACAGCTACTCGTACTCCTGCTAGGCCTGTGGCTGCTACTACAATATCTACAACTGCTCCTACTTCTACTGCTGCTCCTACTACTACTTCTACTACTATTAATACTAGTAGTCTTACTACAACAAGTCTTACAACAACTACTACAACTACCACAACTGCTACTACAACTACTACTGCTCCTACTGTTACCACTACAACAACTAGTACTACTGCTACAACGAATACTACTATAACCCTACTGCTACTACTACTACTAACACTGCTAATACTACCAATACTAATACAGCTAGTACTACTTCTACGACTACTGTTGCTGCTACTGCTACTACTACTTCTCCTACTACTATTATCATTACTGTTACTCCTACTACTACGCCTAACACTCCTGCTACTACTACTACTACTGTTGCTGCCACCATGACAATTACTACTTCGGCTACTACTACTACTACTACTGCTGCTGTTATTATTACTACTACTATGACTACAACTACTACTACTGCTACCACTAGTACTACTACTGCTGCTGCTACTACTACTACTACTAATACTACTACAAAAAATACTACTACTACTCCCACTATTACAGCTACAAGAACTACAACAACTATGACTACTACTATTCCTACAACTACAACTACAACTACTAAAACCACAACTACTAGTACTTCTACTACTACTACTGCTACTACTGCAGCTACTACTGCTACTACTACTACCACTACTATTACTACTCCTAGTACTCCCACTCCAACTTTTGTTGTTGCTACTACTCTTACTACTACTGCTATTACTTCAACTACTCCCACTCCAACTTTTGTTGCTACTACTACTCCTACTACTACTACTATTACCACAACTACAACTACTACAACTCCTACTACTACTACTCCTACTAATAATACTACTCCTACTGCTACTCCTACTACAACTACTACTGCTGCAGCAGCTGCAGCAATTGCTATCACTACTACTTCTACCACTACTCCTACTCCTACTACAACTCCTGCTACTGCTACTACTCCTACTCCTACTACTGCCATTTGTACTACTACTACTGCTGCTACTACTACTACTAGTACCACTAGTTCTACTACTACTTCTACTCCTATTCCTCCTACTACTATAACTATAACCAATACTACTGCAACTTCGATTGCTACTACCACTACCACTAGTGCTCCTATTACTACTACTGCAACTTTTACTACTACTACCACTACTACTACTACTCCTATTACTACTACTACTGCTGCTACTGCTACTACTATTCCAACAACAACAGCTACTCCTATTACTACTATTACAATAGCAACTACTACTATAATTACTAATGCCACTCAAACTATTACTTTTACTTCTACTACAGCCGCTACCACTACCACAACTACGAGTGCGAATGCCACTACTACTACAATGAACTCGAATGCCGCTACTACTACCACTTCTACAACTACTAAAACTTCTCCTACTACTACTGCTACTATTCCTGCTTCTACTGCTACTACTACTTCAACTACTACTACTACTACTACTACTTCTGCTACTTCTACTACTACTACTGCTACTACTACTACTACTACTTCTACTACTACTACAATAACAAAAACAACAACTACCACTACTAGAACTACTACTAAAACTTCTACTACTACTTTTACTTCTACTTCTACAACAACAACAACAACCACTACCACTACTACTCCTACTACTAATACTACTACTACACTTGCTACTACTACTATAATGACAGCTACTAGTACTGCAACTACCTCTAGTACTACTACCACTGTGACTACAACTACACTACTGCTGCTACTACTACTCCTCCTACTACTTTTACTAATATGACTACTACTTTTACTACTACTACAATAACAACAACTTCTACTACGACAACAACAACTACTACTACTTCTACTACTGCTGCTGCTACTGTTGCTACAACTTCTACTACAACAATTACTACTACTACTACATCTACTACTACTACTGCTACTAATTCTACTACAACTATTGCTACTATTTATACTCCTACTCCTAAAACAACTCCTCCAATTACTTTGGTGACTAGTATTACCGCTACTACTACTAGTCATATTACTGGTACTGCGACTACTACTACTACTACTACTACTACTACTACTACTGCTGCTGCTACTTTTGCTACTGGTACAACTGCTGTTACTACTACTACGACTCCTACTACTACTGCTATTACTACTACTACTACTACTACTATGACTACTACTACTACTACTATTACTACTCCTACTGCTACTACTTCTAATATTGCTACTGCTACTACACGACTACTACAACTACTACTACAAGCACTACTACTACTCCAACAACTACCACTATTACTACTATTATTACTACCACTACTACTACTACTACTACTACAACGACTCCTACTGTTACTACAACAACTTCAACTGTTATAATGACAACTACTACAACTTTCACTACTACCATTACTACTACTTCAACTACCACTACTGCTACTACAACTAGTACTCATACTACTACTACAACTACTACTAATACTAACACAACTACTACTACAACTGCTATTTCATATACTGCTACTTTTACTAATACTATGACTACTGCTACTACTGGTGCTGCTACTACCACTACTACTACAACTCCTCCACCTACTACAACTACGACTACTAATACAACCACTACTATGGCTACTACTAATACCAGTACTAGTACTAGTACTACTACTACTACTACTAATACTAGTACTAGTACTAGTACTACTACTACTACTATTAAAACAACTACTACTATTACTACTGCAACTACTACTACTACTACTACGAATATTATTACTACTACTACTGCTACTACTACAACAACAACAACTACTACTACTATTGCTACAACTATGTCTACTATTATTACTACTAATACTACTATGACTACTACTACTACTACTACTACTACTACTACTACTACAGCTACTACTCTTACTACTACTATTATTGCAGCTACTAGTACTACTACTGCTACTACCGCTATTGCTACTACCACTAGAGCTATTACTGCTACTGCTACTCCTACTAATACTACTTCTACTACTACTACTACTTCTACTATTATTGCTGCTACTACTCCTACTCCTGCTACTACCACTATGGCTACTCCTGCTATTACTAATACTACTGCTACTGCTACTACTAGTACTACGACTACTACTACTACCACTACTAATACAACTACTAATGCCACTATTACTACGACCACTATGACTACTATAATAACTACTGCTACTTCTGCTACTTCAACAACTATTGTAATAACCACTGCTACTTCTACTACAACTACAACAACTACTACTATCAATACTAATATTGTAACTGCTATTGCTACAACTATGAATTTTTCTCCTACTATTATTACTGCTACAAATACTAGTACTACTTCTCCAACAACTACTGCTACTACTGCTACTACTCCCACTACCCCTGCTCCTACTACTTCAACTACTAGTGCTACTACTATTACTACTACTTTTGCAACTGCTGGTAGTACTACTACTATTGTTACTACAACTACTACTGCTATTGCTACTCCAACTAATACTACTCCCACTACAACTATGACTTGTGCTATTATTGGCGCTACTGCTACTACTACTCCAAGTACTAATGCTACTACTTCTTCTACTACTACTACTAATGCTACTACTACTGCTACTGCTACTACCGCCACTACTACTACTACTACTACTATAGGTACTACTACTAATGCCACAAGTACTATAACAGTTGCTACTACTACTGTGACTACTTCTACTACTACTTCTGGTACTACTACTAATGCCACTAGTTCTGCGACCACTACAACTATTATAACAACTACTACTATTGCTGCCGATTCTACAACTACTTTAACAACTACTTCTACTTCAACTACAATTACAACTACTACTATCAAAACTAATACTTCTACTGCTACTACTACTACAATGACTTCTTCTCCTACTATTACTACTAGTACAACAACAACTACTACTTCTACTACTACAACTATTATTGCAACGACTACTACAACTACTCCTGCTGCTGCTACTTCTACTAATTGTACTACTACTACTACTACAACAACAACTACCATTGCTACTACTACTACTGCTACTGCTACTGCTACTACTATTATTTCTATTATTACTAATACGACAGCTACTACTACTGCTACTACTACTACTACTACTGCTACTACTACTACTACTACTTCTACTAATACAACAGTTACTTCTATTGCAACTATTTCTTGTACAACTGTTGCGACTACTACTATTGCAACTTCTACTTCTACTACTGAACTACTGCTACTACTATTGCTACTGCTACTACTTCTACAACTACGACTGTTTTAACTATTCCTTCGAGTACCCCAACAAATGAAACTACTCCTACTACTGCTACTATTGCTACTACTTCTGCTACTACTGCTATTGTCTTTATTGATGGTAATACTTCTACTACTGCTACTAGTGCTACAACTGCTACTACAACAACAACAACTACTACACCTACGACTGCTACAACAGCAACAGCTGCTACTATTGCAATGAGTACTACTACTACTACTATTTTTGCTGCTACTAATTTTACTACTACAACTACTACTACTACTGCTGCTACAACAGTTACTACTGCTACTACTGCTACCACTTCTTCAACTGCCAATACAACCACTACGGCTACAACAACTACTGCTACTACTATTTCTTCTACTACTGCTGCTACTACTGCTACTGTTGCAACAACAACAACAACAACCACTACTGCTACTTCTGCCACTATTGCTACCACTAATTTGACTGCTAGTAAAATTACAACTTCTATTGCTACAACTACTGTTGCTACAACAAACAATAACAACTAATATCACCAGTCCTACGGCTACTACTATTGCTACAACAGTTGCTAATAGTGCTACTACTACTACTAACGCTACTACTTCTGCTACTACCACTGCTACTATGAATATTACTACTAGAACTTCTAATGCTTTTGCTACTACTGCTACTTCTACTACTACTATTACTATTGCTACCACCTCAGCTACTACTACATTTGCTACTCCCACTACTACTACTGTTGACACTACTATGACTATAATTACTGCTGCTTCTACAACTACTACAACTTCTTTCGCTATAACTATTACTGCTACTGCTACTACTACTTTAGCTACTACAGCTACTACTACTACTACTGCTACCATTATTACGACAGCTACATCTGCTGCTAATGCTACTATTGTTACAACTATAACTACTATTATTGCTACTGCTGCTACTGATGCTACAACTTCTACTACTGCGACAGCTACTGCTATTAGTACTACTACAGCTACAATGAAGCTACTACTACTACTACTTCTCCTACTACTACTATTACTAATACTACTGTTACTACTACTACTACTAGTACTACTAAAACTACTAGTACTACAACTACAACTACTACTACTATGACTATTACTGCTACTACTGCTGCTGCAACGGTTACTACTGCCACTACTACTGTTGCTACTACCACTACTACTTCTACAACAACAACAACTACTACTACTACTACTGTTGCTGCTGCTGCTGCTGCTACTACTACTATTGCTACAACTGCGACAACAACAACAACAACAACAACAACAATTACTACTGCTGCTGCTGCTGCTACTACTACTACTACTACTATTGCTACAACTGCGACAACAACAACAACAACAACAACAATTACTACTACTACTACTACAACTACTACTACTACTATTACTACTACTGCTGCTACTGCTTCTACTACTACTACTACTATTACTAATACCACTGCTACTACTTCTACTGCTACTGCAACTATTGATACAACTGCTACTTGTACTCACTACTCCTACTACTACTGCTACTACTATTATTACAACTAATGCTACTACTGCTACTCCTACTTATGCTTCTAATATTACTATTAGAACTAATACTACTACTACTACTACTACCACCACCACTTCTGCTACTACTATTGCCACTACTACTACTACTACTACAACAACTACTGCTAAAATGCTACTGCTGCAACTACTTCTGCTACTATAACTATCATTACTACTACTACTACTACGACTCCTACTACTGCTACTGTTACTACTATTTCTCCTAGTGCAACTACAGCTACGACTACTACTGCTAGTACTACAACTACTTCTGCTACTATGACTATTACTTCTACAATGACTAATGCTATCGCTACTACTGCTGCTACTACAGCTACTACTACTATTGCTATTGTTGCTGCAACAGTACTGCTACTCCCACTACTATTGCAATAATTGCTGGAGCTACTGCTACTTCTATTGCTAATACTACTCCTAGTACTGCTACTATGACTCATATTATTACTACTACTTCTTCTACAACTACTGTTACTACTACTTCTACTGCTACTAATAATACTACTACAGATACTACAGCTGCTACTTTTGATACTATTGCTCCTACTAGTGTTACTACTACAACAACTACTACTGCCGCTACTACTACTTTTCCTACAAGAACAACAACTAATCCCACTACTTCTGCAACAACTACTGCTACATCTACTGCTACTTCTACTACTAATGCTCCTAGTACTGCCACTGCTCAACTTCTCCTACAACTACTACAATTGCTACTACTACTACTGCTACTAGATTGCTACTTCTTCTACTATTACTACTACTACTGCCACTACTACTTCTGCTACTACTACGATTACTACTTCTACTTATCTCACTTCTACTACTACTACTACTACAGCAACTACTAATACTGCAACTTCAACTACCGATACTACATATGCCGATTGAACAACAACAATTGTAACGACTACGACTACTAATTCTGCTACTACAGCTACTATTGCTACTCCTTCAACTACTACTACTCCTACTACTAATAAAATTGTTGCTCCTACTG
>RXID01015177.1:0-19636 GCA_005019695.1 Trichopus zeylanicus subsp. travancoricus
TAGTAGAAGTAGTAGTAGAAGTAGGAGTAGTAGTTCTAGTAGTTGTGGTAGTGACAGTAGCAACAAGAGTATTAGTATTAGTAGTACTAGTAGTAGTAGTCGTAGTAGTAGTAGTTGTAGTAGTAGTCGTAGTAGTAGTAGTAGTCGTAGTAGTCGTAGTAGTCGTAGTAGTAGTAGTAGTAATAGTTGTAGCAGTTGTAGTATGATTAGTAGCAGTAGTAGTAGTGGGAGTTATAGTTGTTGGAGTAGTCATAGCAGCAGTAGTAGTTGTTGGAGTAGTAGTAGTTGTTGTAGGAGTAGAGAGTAGTAGTACGAGTATTAGTAGGAATAATAGAAGTAGTGGTAGTAGTTGTAGGAATAGTAGGATTTGTGGTAGTCGTAGTAGTGGTCGAGCACGCGTAGGCGTACGCGTTTGACCCTGTCGTCGAATAGTAGTTGCAGGCCGGTGCTCTATTAGTCTCGTCGTCATCGGCGTCTTCGTAGTAGTAGTAGTAGAAGTAATATTAGTGGTGGTAGTAGTAGTAGTATTAGTAGTAGTAATCGTAGTAGTAGTAGTCGTGGTAGTAATAGTAGTCGTAGTAGTAGTAGTAACAGCAGCAGTAATAGTAGATGATGTAGTAGTCGAAGTAGTAGTTGTAATAGCAGCAGCAGGAGTAGTAGTAGTAGGAGTAGTCGAAGTAGTAGTTGTAATAGCAGCAGCAGGAGTAGTAGTAGTAGGAGGAGTGTTAGGAGTAGTGGTAGTACTTGGAGTAGTAGTAGGAGTATGAGTTGTAGTAGTAGTAATAGTAGTAGTAGTAGCAGGGGTAGCGAGAGCAATATTAGCATTAGTAGTAGCAGCAGCAGTAGTAGTACTAGTATTATTATTATTAGTAGTAGTAGTAGTAGTAGTATTGGTAGTAGTATTAGGAGGAGTAGTTATAGTAGCGGAAGTATCGGTAGTAGGAGAAGTAGTAGCAGCGGCTGTAGCTATAATCGTAATAGTAGTATTTGTAGTACTAGAAGTAGTAGTAGGAGGAGATGGAGTAGTAGTAGTTGTTGTTGTTGTTGTAGGAGAAGTAGTAGTAGAAGTAGTAGTATTTGTAGTAGTATCGCTTGTATTAGCAATTGTAGTAATAGCAGAATTAATAGTAGTAATAGCAGCAATAGCAACAGCTGTATAAAAAGCAGTAGGAGTAGCAGTAGTAATAGTAACAGTAGTAGTAGTTGTAGAAGTAATAGTAGTGGCAGTAGCGGTAGTGGCAATTGTTGCGGTAGTAGTAAGAGCAATAGAAGCAGTCACCGTGGAAGTAGTAGCAGTAGTAGCAGCAATATTGGAAGTTGTACCAGTAGTAGCCGTAATACTAGCAATAGTAGAGTAGCGAAAGTAGCAACAACTACAGTAGCAATAGTAGAAGTAGTAGTAGTGGTTCTAGTAGCCGTAATGGTAGCAATGCTTCTAATCCTGATGTTGTTGTAGCTGCTACCACAACTTGTACTACTTTTGCTGCTACTTCTGCTACTGCTACTCCGACAATCACTACTACTACTAATGCAAATCTTAGTACTACTATTCTTACTACTACTACCACTACTACTACTACTACCCTATTGCTTCTACTGCTACTTCTACTACTAATACTAACACAATTACAACTACTTCTACGACTACTGCTACAACAACTACTACTACTACTACTTCAACTACTAATATTACTATTACTACTATTACCACCACCACTACTACCATTACGACTACTACTACTACTACTACAACTACAATTACTCCTACATCTATTACTACTATAACTACTAATTTTAAATTACTACAACTGCTGCTACTGTTGCTTCTACCACCACTACTACCACAACAACTACTAGTACTAATATTACTATTACTACTACTATTAATACTACTAGTACTAATACTACTATTACTACTACTACTAATACTACAACTTCTGCAACTATTACTCCTATTCTACTCCTACTATTTCTACTACAACTTTTACTACTACTACTACAACTACTACTATTACTATAGTACAACTACAACTCCTTCCGCTATTGCTACTGCTACTGCTACTACTACTATTATAACCACAACTATTACTACTATTATTACAACAACAACAACTACTGCGGTACAACTACTATTTCGACAACTACTCCCTCTACTACTGCTGCTACTACTACTACTACAATAACAACTAATACTAGTACTACTACTACAAATATTCCTGCTTCGATTCCTACTACTACTACTTCTACTCCTACCACCACTACTACTACTACTACTCCAACTCCTATTACTACTACAACCCCTATACGACTACTACTCCCACTGCAAAAACTACTACTCCAATTATGACTACTACTACTACAACAACAACAACTACTACTATTGCTACTACTACCACTATTTCAACTACTAGTATTCCTACTACTATTCCCACTCCGACTCCTTCTATTACTGCTACTACTACTACTGGTAGTAGTGCAACTAATACAATTACTACTACCACTACTGCTACAACTACAACAACAACTACTACTAATATTACTACTACTACAACAACTACTACTACAACTAGTAGTGGTACTACAACTCCTACTGCTACTACTACTTCTTCAACACCTATCGCTACTACTACTACTACAACTACTACTACTCCTACTACTACCACAACTACTGCCACTACTATTATTGCAACTACTCCAACTACTAATACTCCTAGTACAACGACTCCGACTCCAACTACTTGCTATGCTACTACTACTACAACTACTACTACTATTACTTCTACTACTTCTACGACTGCTACTCCTACTCCAACTCCTACTACTACTACTACCACTACTCTTACTCTTACTATTGCAATAACTACTTCAACTCCTACTACTACAACTATAACTACAACTATGTCTACCACTCCAACTACTACTACTCCAACTCCCACTATTCCTATGCCTACCACCACTACTACTACTACTACTACGACTACTGTTACTACTAAAACTACTACTGTTACTGCAACCCCCACTACTACTACTACTTCCGCTACTACAACAACTACTTCTTCTACAATTACTCTTACTCCAACTCCTACTACTACTACAACTAACATTAGTACTACTACTACTACTACTACAACTAAAACAACAAGTACTACTGCTGCTGCTACTACTACTACAACAACCACTACAACGACAACTACTGCTACTACAACAAATACTGCTGCTTCTTCTACTTTTGAAACTACTACACCTACTCCGACTCCAAATGCAACTGCTACTTCTACTTGGACTACTACTACAAGTAACACTACTCAAAACTACTACTACCCTACTACTAATCCTATACCAACTCCTACTACTACTACGACTGCTACTACTACTACTAATACTACTAGTGCTGCTGTGACTACTACTCCTACAGTAGTTATCACTACCATTACAACTACAACTACTAGTTGTACCACCGCTACTTCTACTACTACTACTACTACTTCCACTATAGCTATTGCTGCAACAACTACAACTACTACTGCTACTACTTCTACTGCTAGAACTACCACTTGTCATACAACTACTAATACTGCTACTACTGCTGCTTCTACCACTACTGCTACTACCATTACGGCTACATTTACTACTACTACACCAACTACTACTACAATGACTACTACTACTTCTGTGACTACTTCTGCTAATACTACTACTAAGACTACTACTGCTGCTGCTAATGTTACTACTGCTACTACTACTACCACTAGTACTACTTGACTACTCCTCCATCTCCTCCTGCTACTACTACTACTACTATAATTGTTACTACTGCTACTATTGCTACTGCTCTACCACTGCAACTATTGCTACTGCTTCAACTACTACAATTGCCATTAACACTTCTACTACCACTAGTACAACTACAACTACTACCACAACAACTACTGCTACTAGTAATATTACTACTACTACTACTACTGCTGCTACAAATGCTACTACTATTACTACTGCTACTACAACTACTCTACGACAGCTATTGCTAATCCTCCGCCTGCTACCACCACTACTAGTGCTACTACTAATACTAAAACTACTACACCTGCTACTACTAGCACTACAACCAATACTACAACTAATACACCTGCCACTACTGCTTCCCCCACTACTTCTACTACTACTACTACTACTACAACAACTACAACAACAACAACAACAACTACTACTACTAATACTATTACCACTGGTGCTACTACTACTACTATGACTACTACAACTACCATAGCAACAACAACAACTACTACTACTACTACAAGCACAACTACTATTGCAACAACTACTACTACTACTACTACTACTACTACTGCTACTTCGATAGTAACAACAAGAACTACTACTACTACTGCTACTACTACTACCACTACTACTACTACTAGTGCGAATACTACTACACTACTACTACAACTACTTCTACTTGTACTACTACTACTTCCACAACTACTACTATTACTACTACCCATACTCTTGCTACTACAACAACAACTACTAGTACTCCTACTACTATTCGACTACTAGTACTACTACTACTTCTACCACTACCACTACTGCTGCTACTACTACTACTCCTCCTAATATAATGACTAATGCTAGTACTACTACTAATCCAACGATGACTATTATTATTGCTCATAGTACTTCCACTACTACTACCACTACTACTACTATTACAACAACTACTGCTGCTACTATTACACCTACTACTACTACTACACCTACTCCTACTGTTGCTGATACAACCTCAACTACTACTGCTACTACTACTATTACAACTACTACTACATCTGCTACTACTATAATAGCTACTACTACAGCTTCTGCTACTACAGCTTCTGCAACTAATACTACTACTGCGGCTGTTGAAACTACTACTACTACTACCACTACTACTCCGGCTACTACTACTATGGCTGCTATTACTACCACTAGCACTACTACTACAGCTACTACTACTATTAGTACAACTGCTACTACTACTCCTACTACTGCTATTACTACTACTACTACTACTACTACTACTTCTACTACTACTACTGCTACTGCTACTACTACTACCCGTTCGACTACTAGTAGTAGTAGTACTGTGATATTTAATTCGACTTCTACTACTACTCCAACTACTACTACTACTACTGCTACTACTTCTGCTGCCGCTTCTACTACTCCTACTACTTCTCTGACTACTGGACTACTTCAGCCACTACTGCTGCTAATTCTACTACTAATTCTACTACTACTACTATTGTGACTATTTGTAATATGACCATTTTTGTTACTACTACTAGTACTACTAGTACAGATGCTACTATAACTATTTCTATGCATATTACTATTACAACTATAGTTGCTACACTGCTACTACCGCTACTACTGCAACTACGATTATGACTAGTACTTCTACTTTTGCTGCTTGTGCTGCTCCTGTTTCAGTTACTACTATAATTACTACTGTTGTTGCTACTACAACTCCTGCTCCTCATATTGCAATTGCAACTTCAACTACTACTGCTTCTCCTACTACTACTACTTATACTACCACAATAGCTTCTCTAACTACTACTACCACTCTAACTACTACTACTACTGCTGCTGCTATTGCTACTATGACTACTATTACAACTCCAGCAACTACTACTACTACTATTGCTGTTGCTACCATTGCTACTATTACTACTGCTTCTACTACTACTACAACTACCACAACAACTGTTGCTATTGCAAATGCTGAATCTATTGCAACTTCTATTGTGACTACTGCTACTTCTGCTACTACTACTATAACTACTACGAATACAACTGCTAGCACTACTACTACTTCAACTACTACAACGACTACTACTACTACTACTACTACTACTACAACAACAATAACAACAACAACAACCACTACTACTACTACTACTACTACTAATTCTACAACCCCTACTTGTACTACTAATAATAGTACTGTTGCAACTGCTGCTACAACTACTATTACTATTACTACTTATACTACAACTAAATCTACAACTGCAACTGCTGGTACTACTTCCACTAGTGCTGCTACCATGACTCCAGCTACTACTGCTATAGTTGTTTCTACTACTACTACTACTCCTTTCATTACTACTACTATTTCTGCTGCATGTATAGCTGCCACTGCTGCTACTGCTACTGCTTCTACCTCTGCTACCACTGCAACTACTGCAACTACTGCTACTACATCTGCTGCTACTACTACTTCTACTTCTGCTACTACTTCTACTACTGCTACTTCTGCTACTCCAGCAACCGCAACTACGACTACTACTACTCCTTCTTCTACTACTCCTACTACTACTACTACTACTGCATTAATTACTACTATTACTACTACTTCTCCTCCTCCTACTACTACTACTCCTGCTACAATAATTTTTGCAACCACTACTACTGCTAAAACTAATATCACTGATGCTACTATGACTACTACTACTACAGCTGCTGCCACAACTGCTGCTACAACTATTGATACAACTGCTACGGCTACTGCTACAATCGCTACTATTGCTAAAACTATTACTACTACTACAATAACTACTTGTACTGCTACTACTACTACTACTACTCCTCCAGCCACTACTACTACTCCTAATAACGCTACTGCTACAACTACAAGTACTACTACTACGAATACTACTACTACTATAGCAACTATGACTATCACAACTACTGCTACAACAACGACAACTACTATTACTACTACTGCTACAACTGCCATGGCTATTACTACTTTCTCTCCTACTATTGTTGCTACTACTGCTAATACTATTATTGCTACTACTACTTCTACTACTTCTACTACTACTACTACTACTGCAAGTATTAGTACTACTACTACTATTACTAATACTACTACTACTACTATTACCACTACTCCGACTACTACTACTGTGGCTACTATTACTACCACTAGTACTACTTCTAGAGCTACTACTACTATTACTACAGCCTCTACTACTACTCCTAGTTCTGTTGTTATTACTAATGCTACTACTACTACTACTTCTACTCTTGCTGTTACTGCTGCTACTACTACTGTCGCTGCTACTACTGCTGCTACTACTACTTCTACCAGTACGACTACTACTAGTACTCCTACAGCCATTTCTATGTCAGCTTCTACAACTCCTACTACTACTACTTCTTTTTCTGATGTTTCTGCTACTCCTACTACTGCTCCTACTACTGCTACTACTGCAACTAATTCTGCTACTAATCCTACTACTACAACTACTGCTACTACTATTGCTACCAACTCTACTACTACTACTATGCCTGCTAGTACAAATTCAACTACAACTACTGCTATGTATATTACTATCATAACTACTATTGCCACTACTGCTACTACCGCTACTACTGCAACAACAATTATGCCTAGTACCTCTACTCCTATTGCTCCTTCTTCAACTACTACTGTAACAACTACTGCTGCTGCTACTACTGCTACTACTACAACTGATACTACTACTGATGCTACTACTACCACAATAGCTTCTCTGACTACTAGTGCTACACCAACTGCTACTGCTACTATGACTACTATTACAACTCCGACAACAACAACAACTACTACTACTACTGCAGCTACTATTTCTACTATTACTGCTGCTTCTACTACTACTACAACTACCACTAATACCGCTACTAATATGGCTCAGCTACTTCTCGTACTACTACTACAACTACTGCAAATACTATTGCTCGTACTACTAGTACTACTACTACCACTTCTACTACAACTTCTTCTTCTTCTTCTTCTTCTTCTTCTTCTTCTTCGTCTTTTACTACTACTACTAGTAGTACTAGTACTACTACAACTACTACTACTGCTGCTGCTGCTACTACTACTAGTACTAATACTACTACTACTGCTGCTGCTGCTACTATTGCTACTACTAATACAATGACTACTACTACCACCATTAATTCTACAACAGCAACTGCTGGTACTACTTCAACTAGCGCTACTACTATGACTTCAACTACTACTACTATTGTTCTTTCATCTACTACTACAACCACTACTGCTATTACTACTACGAATACTACTTCTTTTATTGCTAATACTATTACGACAGCAACTACAGCTACAACAGCTACTGTTGCTACAACTGCTACTAATCCAACTACTACAACTACTATCACAACTACTACCACTGCTACTATTGCTGCTACTATTGCTACTATTGTTACTACTGCTACTACTACCTCTGCTGCTACTATTGCTACTTATACTTCTGCTACTACTTCTACTACTGCTACTGCTACTACTACTACTGACGCTACTAATGCTACGAATATTACTACTACTGCTACTACTACTACTACGAATACTACTATAACTACTGCATTAACTACTACTACTACTGTTGCTTCTCCTCCTCCTCCTCCTCCTCCTACTACTCCTCCTTCTACGACTACTTCTACAACCACTACTACAGCTACAACTACTATTATAGCTACTACGACGAGAATGACTACTACTATAGCTGTTGCCACAAGTGCTGCTACTGCTATCGATACAACTGCTACTGCTGTTGCTACAACTGATGCTACAACCTCTACTACTATTAAAACTACTACTACTACAACAACAACTACTACTGCTACTGCTATTACTATTACTTCTCTATCCACTACTACTATAGCTACTAGTGTTGCTGCTACAACAACTACTGCTATGATTACAACTGCTGCTACAACAACAACTATTACTATTACTTCTACTGCTATAACGACAGCTAGTACTGTTACTACTATTGCTATAACTACTACAACTATTACTACTACTTCTACAACAGCTATGGCTACTGCTGCTTTTTCTCCTACTCCAGTTACTTGTGATGCTACTACCAATGCTACTGCTACTACTACCACTACTACTACTCCTCCTCCTACTACTACTGCTACTGCAACAACAACAACAATAGTAGCTACCACAACTACAACCACTGCTGTTGCTACTCCTGCTACTACTACTACTACTACTACTACTACTACTACTACTACTACTACTACTACTACTACTACTACTACTACGACTACGACTACTACTGCTACTACTACTACAACAACAACAAGTAATACTACTCCTACAACTACTACTACTACTACTACTAGTACTCCTACTACTATCACTACTACTACTACTACTACTACTACTACTACTACAACTGCTACTACTACTACTACTACCACCACCACCACCACTACTACTACAACTACTACTACTATTACTACAATGACTACTAATACTCATACTACTACTCCAACTACTACTACACCTGCTACTACTACTACTACTACTACTACTGTACTACTACTACTACTACTACTACTACGACTGCTGCTACTACTACTATGACTCTTACAACGACTATAACTACTACTACAGCAACTTTTGACACTCCAATTGCTACTAGTGCTCCTACTAGTAAAATTTCTACATCTGCAAATACAACAATTACTTCTATCGCAACTATTCCTCCTTCCACTACTGCTGCTGTTACTGCTATTGCTACTACTGCTACTAATCCTACTGCTGTTACAACTGCTATAGGAACTACTTGTATAATTACTGCTTCTATTGCTATTACAAAAATTACCACTACTACTACCACTACAGCTACTACTTCTCCTACTACTGCAACTGCTACTGGTACTACTATAACTCCTACTACCTCTACTGCTACTCTTACTACTGGTACAACCACTATTACAATTGCTAATACTACTACTATTGCTACTGCGACTAGTACGACAACTACTGCTGCTACTACTAATACCACCACTACTACTACTACACTATTACAACAACTACTATGATAACTACTGCTACTGCTGGTACAACTGCTACCACTATTACTACAACTACCACTACTACTACAAATGCTACTACTACTGATCCTGCAACTCCTACTATTATTGCTACTATGACTACTCTTACCATGACTACTACTAGTATTAGTATAACTAGCCCTGCTACTACTACTACTGCTACTACTATTACTGCAACTACTACTGCAACTACCACTACCACTTGCACAACTACGCTATTGCGACAACTACTACTACTATTGCTACTACTCCAACTGATACTACTACTGCTACTCTACTACCACTACTATTAGTGCTACCACTACAAGTGCTGCTGTTACTACCACTGCTTCTGCTTTTGCTACTACTACTGCTATAGCTACTAATACTACTACTGCTAATACCACTCCAACTGCTACTACTACTGCAAATACTACAACAAATGCTACTTCGACTGCTACTACTACTGCTACTACTATTCCTATTGCTACTATTACTACAACTACTACAACTACTAGACCTAATACTACTGCTACTGCTACTATGACTTCTACTGCTACAACTACTACTACCCCTACAGCTACTATTGCTACAGTAACTATTGTCACTAATGCTACTACTACTACTATTACCATTTTGACTACTACTACTAGTGCCACAACTACTCCTCCTACAACTACTACTACTCCTATTGCTACTACTACCCTACTACTTCAACTAGTGCTACTCCTTCTATTACTACTATAGCTAATAATATTACTACTGCTAGTACGATGCTACTGCTATTGCTACTACTACTCCTAATGCTATTATTGCTACTACAACTACCGCCACTACTATGGCGACTACGTACTGGTACTGCTACACCTAGTACTACTACTGCTGCTGCTGCTATGACTACTATTACTGCTACTACTACAACTATTACTACTGCTACTGATACAGTTATAGCTACTACTACTCCTACTGCTACTATTGCTACAGCAACTACCACCACTACTGCTACTGCTACTATTGCTACTATTACAGCAAATACTTCTAATACTATGACTACTATGCTACTGCTGCTGCTATTACTGCTACTACTGCTGCTTCTACCATTACTGTTATTACTACTACTACAACTAATACTACTACTTTAGCTACTACAACTACTTCTGCTACTACTACAAGTACTCCTACTGCAGCTATTGCTACTGTAACAACTATTACAATAGCTATTGCCAGCAGTAGTAGTCGTACGACTACTACTCCTGCTACTATTCTTATTGCTGCTAATAATATTCGTACTACTAGTACTAATACTGCTACTACTACTACTATGGCTAATACAATTGGAACAACTACTACAGTTACTACTGCTGCTACTACTAATGCTACTATAGCTACAACAAATGCGACTATTACTACAAGTACTACTACTGCTACTACCTCCGTGACTACTTCTACAACTACTACTCCTGCTATGACTACGACTATGGCAACAGTTGCTTCAACCACTTCTCCTACTACTACCCCGACTACTAGAATTACTGCTACTTCTACTACTACTACAGATATTACAACGACAATTGCTACTACTACTATTGCTATTACTACTGCTACTACCTCTGCTACTACTATGACTACTAGTACAGATTCTACCACTGCTGCTACTACAGCTACTACTCCCTCTGCTGCTGCAATTATTATGACTACTACTATTGTTACTATACTCTAACTAATTCTCCTACGACTACCACTATAGCTACCAATACTATAATTGCCAGTTCTCATACCACTTCTACTGGTACAACTGCAACTGTAACTACTGCTGCTGCTGCAACTACTATACTACTACAACTATTATTACCACCACTACTACTACTCCTACTGTTGCTACTATTACTACTACTACTACAAAAAGAATTAGTACTACTGCAACTACAACTATAACTCCTACTACTAATGCTACTACTCCAACTACTACTACTACTGCTACTACAGTTACTATTGCTACAACTCCTACTTCTGCTACTACTAGTACTATTACTACAACTACTAGTTCTACTCCTACTAGTACTACTGCTACAACTACTTCTATTGCAAATGCTACTACTACTGCAACAAATATTGCTACTATTACTACTAATACTGCTATTACTTCTGCTATTGCTACTACTGCTACTGCTATAACTATGGCTACAACAACAACAACTACTATTACTACTTCTACAACTACAACTGCTATTATTACTATAGCAACTAGTATTGTTGCCACTACTGCTACAGCTGCAACTCGTTCTACTACGACTCCTACTACAACTACTACTGCTACTCCTATTACTATTGTTATTGCAACTACTACTAGTACTACTAGTACTACAACTATTGCTACTACTACTCCAACTACTACTACTTTTACTATTACTACTACTACTACTAATCCTACTACTACTACCACGAATGCTACCGCTACTACTACAACTACTACTACAACTACTACTACTACTACGACTACTACTCCTACTACTACTACTACTACTACCACTACTACAACAACAACAACAACAACTACTACTACTACTACTACTACTACTACTACTACTACTACTACTACTACTACTACTCCTGCTGCTGCTACTGCTACTACAACTACTTCTACTCTTACTACTACTACTACTACTACTACAACTACTCCTACTATTACTACTACTACTACTACTTCAGGTATTAATACTACTACTACTCCTACTACTACAACTACTCCTACTCTTACTACTATTGCTACTACTGAAAATGCTACAACTGTCGCCACTGCAACTACAACTACTTCTACTATTACTGCTGTTAGTACTACTACTGCTATGACTACTACTACGACTACTACCAATCCGAATGCTACTACTGGTACTAATACTACTACTATTGCCACTCATGCTACTATCGCTACGAAAGCAACTACCGCTACTACAATTACAACCCTTACTACTACTACTATTACAACTACGACTACTATTACTACTACAACTGCTATTACTGCTACTACTACTACTACTAAAGCTACAATTGCTATTGCTACTACTATTTTGACTACTATTGTTACTACTACTACTACTGCTGCAACTATTACTATATTGTTGCTACTGCTACTAATACTACTACTACTATTGCTACTGTTATTGCTACTACTGCTATTGCTACTATGACTATTACAACTACGATCACTGCTACACTACTTCTACTACTACTACTACTACTAATACTGCTATTACTACTACTATTACAAGTACTACTAAAATAACAACAACCACTACTACTAGTTCTGATACAATAACAATAAATACTACTCTTGAGACTACTTTTGCATCCACTTCTACTACTGCTACAACTACTACTACTGCAACTACTACTATTATAAGCACTACTTCTACTACTGCTAATACTACCACAACTACGACTACTGCTACTACCGCTACTACTACTAATTCTCATACCACAACTACTACGGCTACTACAACTACACCAACTACTACTGCTACTACTATTATGGTTACTGCTACGACTACTACTTCTCCTACTATAATTATTGCTGTTGCTACTACATCTATTACAACAGCTACTTCTACCACTACTACTACTACAGCTACTGCAAATGTTGCGACCACTGAAACCACTACTACTGATACTACTACTACTACTACTACTACTACTACAACAACAACAACAACAACTATTACTACTATTAGTACAACCACAACTTCTTCTACTAGTACTACTACTCTTACTACTACTATTTCTACTATGGCTACCACAACAACAACAACAACAACAACTACTACTACTACTACTATAAATTCTACTACTATTACCTATACTACTAGTATTACTACTACTTCTATTACAACAACTGCTGCCACGACTAGTACCACTACTTCTACTACTATTGCTACTACTACTACGACTACCACTTTTACCACTGCTACTACGACTGCTGCTACGACTACTGCTACTATTACTACCACTACTATGGAGACTACTTCAACTACTACTATTGCTACCACTACAATCGTTACAACTATTGCTACTGCTGCAACTACTGCTGCTACTAATACTACTACTATTACTACTTCTGTGGCTACTACTTCTACTGCTATGGTTATTACTGCTACTACTACTACTAATATTGCTACAACAACTACTGTTATTGCTACCACTGCTACTACTTCTGCTGTTGCTACTGCTGCTGTTACTACTATTGGTTCTAGTACTACTACTATAACTACTACTGCTACTACTACAACTGCCACAACTACTGCTACTACTATGATCACTGTTACTGCTAATACCCCAAGTACTACTGATGCTACTAATACTACTACTACTTCCACTATGACTGCTGGTACTACTGCTGGTACTACATCTTCTCGAACTATTACATCTTCTGCTACTACTACTGCTACTACTGTATTACTACTACATGTACTATGTCTACAATGACTACTGCTACTACAACTGCTACTACAAAGACTGCTACACTACCGCTATTGCTGTCATTGTTGCCACTACTACTACTGCTGCATTTGCTGCTATGAGTACTACTACTACTACTATTACTACTACTGCGATTACTATTGTTACTACAACTACAACTACTCCTACTAATACTAGTGCTACTACTTATACTACTTCTACTAATAGTATTACTACTACTATAATTTCTGCTATTAGTAGTAGTATTACTACTACTACTATTACTACTACTACTATTACTACTACTACTACGATGACTATTACTACTACTTCAACTATTGTTATTACTATTACTATGACTAATGCTTTCGATACTACTGCTACGACCGTTGCTACTGCTATTATTACAATCACCACTACTTCTACTTTGGCTACTCCTATTGCCACTTCTTCTACTGCTACTACTGCTGCTATTACCACTACTACTATTACGACTGCTACATAGGTTACTACTGCTACTGCTACTACTGCTCCAACTACTACTACTACCACTACTACTACTACTGCTACTAGTACTCCTAATACTATTGCTACTATTATTGCTACTACCACCACTACTACCACTATTGCTACTACTAATGTGACTACTACCACTACTGCTACTGCGTTTGCTGCTACTACTACAACTACTACTATGATTGCTACACTACCGCTACTACTACCATTGTTGCTACTACTATTACTACTGCATTTGCTGCTACTACTGCTACACTACTACAAGTCCTACAACAACTACTACTACTGGTGCTACTTTTCCTACTACCATTACTCCTATGACTAATTCTGTTACAACATCTACTACTACTCCTACTAATACCATTGCTGCTACTTCTATTGTTGCAACTACTACTGCTTCTGTGTCTGCAACTACTACTAATACTACTACCCCTACAACTATTGCTACTACTACTGCTGATACTACTATTACAACTCCGACTACTACTACTGGTACTACCATGCCTATTGCTGCTATTACTATTAGTAGCACTGGTACTACAACTACTGCTAGTACTACTCCTACCACCACCACCACTACTACTACTATTATTGCTACTACTATTGCAACTACTACTATAATTACAACTACTACTGCAAATATGGCTACTAATACTACTACTACAACTACTACTACAACTGCTACAACTACTACTACTGCTGCTACTACAGCTACTATTACTACTACTACTATTATTACTACTACTACTACCACTGATACTACTCCTACTACACCTGCTGCTACTACTACTACAACTACTTTTATTGCAACTACTGCCACTACAGCTGCTACTACAGCTACTACTACTACTACTACTACTGCTACTACTACTACTACCTCTGCTAATGCGACTACTACTACTAATACTACTAGTGCTGCTGCTACTACTGCTACTACCACTACTACAATTACTACTACTAGCACTACTACTTCTACTAATACTGCTACTACTACTGCTACTGCTACTGCTGCTACTAAAATTTCAACTACTGCTATTACTGCTATAATTACATACTACTTCTACTACTTCTGCGCAGGCTAGAAATAACACTTCTCATACTACTACTAATACTATAGCTGCTGCTTCTACTACGGCTACTGCAATGACTACCACACTTATTACTACTATTATGCCTACTACTACTTCAATTACTATTGCTACTACTACTCCAACTAATACTACTCATGCAAATACTACTCCTACTACTACTGCTACTGCTACTGCTACTACTACTACTCCTCCTCCAACTACCACTACTACTACTTCTTATGCTACTACAACTACTCCTTCTACTACTCTTGCAACTACAGCTGCTACTTTTACAACTGCTACTACAACAACAACTACTACTACTATTACTACTACTTTTGCTACTGCTGCAACTACTGCAACTACTGCTACTACTGCTACTATAGATTCCACTGTTACTATTAGTACTACTATACAACTAAGACTAATACTTCAGCTACTACTACTACTACTACGACAAGTACAACAACAAAAACAACAACAACAAATACTACTACTACTACAACCACTTCTACTAGTTTTGTTGCTACTATGGCTATTACTTCTACTATGACTACTACTACTAGTATTGCTACTACTACTAATACTACTACTACTAAAACTACAATTGCTACCACTACTCCTATTACTACTAGCACTACTACTGCTACTCTTGCTACTACTACTACTGCTATTGCTATAGTTACCTATGATACTACTACCACTACTAGTACTACTATTGCTACTACTACTCCTACTGCTACTACTACTAAAACTACTATTGTTGCTACCACCGATACCATAGTTGCTGCTATTTCTACGACTACTACTTTAGTTGATACAGCTACTACTACTACAACTACAACTATAACCGATGCTCTTACTATTACTACTACTACTAATACTACTGCTATTGCTACTGCTGCTACTGCTACTACTACAACTACTACTACTACTACCACTACTGTTGCTACTCGTTCTGCTACAATAATTACTTATACTGCTATAACTTTTGCTACTGCTAGTTCTACTACTACTATTGCTACTACCGCTACTACAACTATTACTACTATTGCTACTACTATTATTGCTACTACTGCTACTACTATTGCTACTACTATGACTACTTCTCCTGCTGCTACTTTTGTTGCTACTACGCTGCTACTGCTTCTACTACTAGTAGTAGTAGTGGTAGCAGCAATAGCAGCAGCAGTAGTAGCAGCAGAGGTAATAGTAGCAAAAGTACCAGTTGTAGTAGTAGCAGTAATAGTAGCAATAGCAGTAGTAGTAGCAGTAGTTACAGTAGCAGTAGTAGTAGTAATAGTAATAATAGTAGTAGTAGTCGCTGTAGTGGCAATAGTAGTTGTAGTAGCAGTAGTAGTTGTGGCTACGACTGCTACTGCAACTACGACTATGGCTACGAGTGCTGCTACTACTTCAAGTAGAAGTAGCAGTAGTAGTAGTAGTAGTAGAAGTAGCATCGGTAGTGGTAGTAGTAGCAATTATAGTAGCAGTAGCAGTACTATAAACATTAATGGTCATAGTAGTAGCAAAAGTAGCAGTAGTAGCAGTAGCAATGGTAGAAGTTGTAGCAATAGTAGTAGTAGTAGAATTCGTAGAAGTAGGAGTATCAATAATGGTAGTAGTAGTAGTAGCAGTAGTAGTAGTAGAGGTAATAGTAGCAATAGTAGTACTAGTAGAAGTAGTAGATGTTGTAGTAGTAGCAATAGCAACAGCTACGACTGCAGTAGTAGTAGCACTAGTAGTAGTAGTTGTTGTAGTAGTAGTAGTAGTAATAGTACTTGAGATTGTAGGAGGAGGAGGAGGAGGAGGAGTAGTAGTAGTTCTTGTAGCATCAGCAACAGTAGTAGTAGCAGTGGTAGTAGTAGTGCTAGTAGTTGTTGTTATTGTAGTAGTAGAAATAGTAGCTGTAGGAGTCGAACTAGTAGCTGTAGGAGGAGGAGGAGTAGTAGGAGTAGTAGCAGCAATAGTGGTAGTAGTAGTAGCAATAGTAGAAGTAGTAGTAGTAGTAGGAGCAATTTCAGTAATAGTAGTAGTAGCATTAGAAGTAGTAGTTATAGCTGTAATAGGTGTAGTAGCAGCAGCAGTAGTAGAAGTTGTAATAGTCATTGTTGTTGTAGTAGTAGTAGTTGTCGTTGTAGTAGCAGTAGAAGTAGTAGTAGTAGTAGCAGTAGTAGCAGTAGCAACAGTTATTGTAGTAGTATGTGGAGGATTGTATTAGTAATAGAAATAGTAGCTATGGTAGTAGTGGTTGTTGTAGTAATAGTAGTCACAATAGTAGTAGTAAGTGTTGAGGTAGAAGTAGAAGTATTTGTAGCAATTGTAGCGGTACTAGCATTACGAGTAGGATTAGAAGTAGTAGTGGTAGTAGAAGTTGTAGTAGCAGCAACGCTAGTAGTAGTAGGAGTAGTAGTTGCAGTAGGAGTTGTAGGAGTTGCAGCAGCAGTAGCAGCAGTAGTAGTAGGAGTAATAATGGTAGTAGAAGTAGAAGTAGTAGTAGTAGTAGCAGTGGTGGTAGAAGTTATTGTTGTAGCAGTGGTAGTAGTTGTAGGAGCAGCTGTCGTAGAAGAAGTAGTAGTAGCAATAGTAGTAGTAGAAGCAGTCACAATAGTACGAGTAGCAACTGTATTAGTAGCAGTAGTCACAGTAGTTATAGTACTACTAGTAGCACTAGTAGCTGTAGTGGTAGTAATAGTGGTGTAGTCGTAGTCGTTGTTGTAAGAGTAGCAACAACATGAGTAGTAGCAGTAGTAGCAGAAGTAGTAGTAGTATTAGTAGTAGTAGTAGTAATAGTAGTAGTAGTAATAGTGGTAGTGGTAGTAATAGTGGTGTTAGTAGTGGTAGTGGTAGTAATAGTAGTAGTAGCAGTAGTAGTAGTATTAGTAGTAGTAGTAGTAAAAGTAGTAGTAGTGTTAGTAATAGTGGTAGTAATAGTGGTAGTGGTCGTAATAGTGGTAGTAATAGTGGTATTGGTAGTAATACTAGTATTAGTAGTAGTGGTAGTAATAGTCGTAGTAATAGTAGTGTTAGTAGTAATAGCAATAGTTGCGGTAGTAGTTGTAGTAGTAGTAATAGGGGTAGCTGTAGGAGGAGTAGTAATTGGGGTAGTTGTAGTAGTAGTAGTAGTAGTAGTAGCTGTAAGATTAATCGCAGTAGTACTTGTTGGACTAAGAGTAATAGTGGTAAGACTAGTAGCAGTAGTAGTAGTAGTCGTCGTAGTGGTAAGAGTAGGAGTAGGAGTAGTAGTAGTAATAGTAGCAATATTAGTAGTAATAGTAGTTAATCATAGTAGGTGGAAGAGTAGTAGTAGTAGTAGTTGTTATTGTTGTTGTTGTTGTTATTGTTGTTGTTGTTGTTGTTGTTGGTGTTGTTGTTGTAATAGCAGTAGTAGTAGTATCAGTAATAATAGTTGTAGTGGAACTAGCTATAGTAGGAGTAGCAGTAGTAGTAGCACTAGTCGTAGCAATAGTAGATGAAGTAGTAGTAGTAGTTGTAGTAGTGGTAGTAGTAGTAGTAATAGTAGTAGTAGTGCTAGTAGCAGTAGTCGCAAGAGTAGTAATAGGAGTAATAGTTGTAGTTGTAGTAGTAGTAGTTCTTATTGTAGCAGTGGTAGCAGAAGTAGTGGTAGTAGTAGTTGTAGTAGTAGTAGTAGTATTATTATTACTACTACTACTACTACTAGTAGTAGTAATAGGAACTGTAGTGGTAGTTGTAGTACT